>JAQBSW010003510.1:0-82099 GCA_029291075.1 Eudiplozoon nipponicum
GATACCGCAGGTAGAAATAACAATCCTTCTAATCATGTTAGCGTACTTCAGATAAACACAGACCCCAATTTATTAGTCTAATCGCTCAACTGCAAAACTACCATGAATTGCACGTTTTGATACATAGGGTATGTAATAGTGTTAACAATACGGTTCTTCATAGTTTAAACAGGGCACTACCTCTGTGCACTGTCAAAAAGTACAATTTGAGTTGATTACGACTCAGTGTGTTAATCTCATTTCAGCTCGTCGGAAAAGTGCATTTTTGTTTTTTTCCAATGAGCAATGCTCGATATGTATCCGCCTTGCACTCCAGAGCGATCACAAAATGGAAGGTCATACCGCTGAAGTGGGCAATTTAATCTATTCTGTTTCATTTCAAGCAGATTCTGTGGTTTTTATTAAACAATCCTTCAAATCCGTAACTATGTCACCCTTGATTTGATTTATGACGTTATACAATGAAAGCCGCAAGGAAGCTGTTTTGTTGATTTTGTCTTCCAATAATGCTGACTTGGCAATAATAGAATTGTGCAGAGGTTTAGTTTGCCTCACTTTTGTGAGTTATCTTGATAAATATACTCATAGTAACTAGGCCCTCCTTATCTCTCTCTCACTCTCATGAAACTCACTAATAATTTGTGTCTAAATTATTATTTGTTGTTTTATATATATATATCGCTTGTTATGGTTATATGTCGGTGAAACATTAGTAATTTTTGGCTATTGTATGGTTGTGCATGATGATGATGATGATGATGATGATGATGATGATGATGATGATGATGATGATGATGATGATAATGATGATTATGATATTGATGATGATGATGATGATGATGATGATGATGATGATGATGATGATGATGATGATGGTGATGACGATAATGTTACGCTTTATAAAATTATTGCTTTCTTAGATTAGTTTAAGTCATACACTGATTTCTGTTTTAAATAATTTTGCTTTGGACTTTTATAATTGTTTTAGGTCAGCTGTACTGCAAAGGTAAGCAAACATTTGTGAATTATTTCCATAATTGTATTAACCATTGTCATTTTTAATCTTTATGTATTTCTTATTTTCTAATAAATATTATTTTAGCAAATAAAGTAGTTAAACAAACATTGTTTTCGCAGGCGGTGATAACATTTCCTTTTATCCAGTTTGCGAAATTGATTTTAACACCTGACCAATAAAGTACTTACATTTTGTCAATATAAACAAAGAATTGTATAGTGTAGCGCGCGGCATGGGGGCTCAGTGATTAGAGCACCAGATTCCAAAGCAGACGTGCCCAGTTTCGAACCCTGTCCACGGCAAATTCTGGCAATTACGTGAAGAATTACAAATAATGACGAAACCTATCTACTGGATGAATTTCCTTTCCTACACTATATAATTCCTAGTTTATATTGACTAATGTAAGTAATTAATGGGTCAGGTGCTTATATCAAGGTCGCAATCTTGATAATAATAAATATATTTCGGAGTGTTTGTGTTCTTCTGTCGCATAAAAACCTTAGTAGTTTACACGAATGCTTGTTCAGTCAAAACATATTCCCTTATCGTTAGTATGAAGGATTATACACCCTTATTCCTCACTGCGTCATGCCGGTTGCAATTATGTTAGTTTCTCATATCAGAGAGGTTAGTGAAAAAGCAGACTGATTCGATCTCAAATCTTTTGGGAATGGGCGATCTAGTCGTATTTTAAACCCGCACATGGCTATGCATTTAAAGATTATGCGACAGCGAGGCACTCTTATGTCATGTCGATTTAATGCTGCTTGTGTTTATGCTGCGATGAGACAGAATAATTTGAACTTACTCATCAGTCAGACTTTGTAATCTTTTAATGCTTTCACGTCACATTGTGGCATTTTCTTTTATTTTCTGTCCTGCCGGTCGTTTTGAATAAAGATGAATTGGATTATCAAATCGCTTCATTGCCAAATAAACCAATACGATGTCGCTGGTCTCCACAAGAAGACCGTCTCGTGAGTCACTGTTTCTTTGCTAATTCGCATTATGTTTGCACAGTTCTTTGTCCTTTTTATGGAAATGATTGAATTGATTGGGCAACCAATCTTTTGTTAAATAGTACAAGTGTTTAGTTACACGGTCTAATTTTTCATCATCGCCCTATTTAGTTCACTGTTTTAATGCATATTTGCTATGTACAGCTGATCACATGTCGCGTCGCTTCCTTGTTACTCGGAGGTCAGGACAACAAGCAATCGGTCTGCGTTCCATGGCCAAGCATTCGAGATGTTATGCGTCGTTACTTCCCAAGGGTAAGTTTTCAGACGTTACTTTTTAAACTAACACACACATATATATATATATATATATATATATATATATATACATACATTACAGATATATATATATATATATCAGAGAATTATGGCATGGTTTAATTCGTGTATTTTGTTGTACTATCCAAAATGTTATTGTATTTTACTATTTAATATATATATATATATATATATATATATATATTGAATGAAAGGCTAATAGTAAGAAATTTACGCTTTATTGACCTGCGTACCACTGCCACTTGTCTCAACAGCGTTATCTTTAACTTTTTCGGTATGAAACGGCTGGTGTTATCAATCTCATGGAGGCCAGTTGTGATGCTCCGGTAAACTCTGAGGATGACTGTCATCAAATACTGCGCTAATGTGCAATAGCTCCTTGAAAATTAAGAGAACAGTGACTGATGACGCAACTTCTTTGTAGTGGAGCGTAATTCTCACTAAGTATGCTTTGTCTTTCTGATCCACGATGACCGCATGAATTCAAGCTGTATTTGAGACTCAGATTTCTTGATTTTTTTCACCACTTGCGTATTCAATAATTGTTTACGATAGTTATTCTTAAAATCAAGTTTGCGAGCTTGAAATAAACACCAATCCAATTTTATTTAAAAAGTAGTCGAACAACGTAGCAAAACTATTGTCAGTCAGTTGGACTAGTTAAATACAATGGGATTGTTGTTTATTCCAAGCTCTCTGATGTCAGTTAAATAATTGGTTTCACCACCGGCGCTTTCTAAGATTGTTTACTCAAGTTATTCTTTAAATCAATTGTGCGAGCTTGAAATAAACACCAATCCAATTTTATTTAATCAGTCGTCGAACAACGTAGCAAAACTCCCGTCAGTCAGTTGGACTAGTTAAATACAATGGGATTGGTGTTTATTCCAAGCTCTCTGATTTCAGTTAAATAATTGTTTTCACCACCGGCGCTTTCTAAGATTGTTTACTCAAGTTATTCTTTAAATCAATTGTGCGAGCTTGAAATAAACACCAATCCAATTTTATTTAATCAGTCGTCGAACAACGTAGCAAAACTATCGTCAGTCAGTTGGACTAGTTAAATACAATGGGATTGGTGTTTATTTCAAGCTCTCTGATTTCAGTTAAATAATTGGTTTCACCACCGGCGCTTTCTAAGATTGTTTACTCAAGTTATTCTTCAAATCAAGTGTGCAAGATTGAAATCAACACAAATCCAACTTTATTTAATCAGTCGTCGAACAACGTAGCAAAACTCCCGTCAGTCAGTTGGACTAGTTAAATACAATGGGATTGGTGTTTATTTCAAGCTCTCTGATTTCAGTTAAATAATTGGTTTCACCACCGGCGCTTTCTACATTGTTTACCTGCTATTTTTAAATTAAGTTTATATTAGAACAACAACTACCCTATCAACAGTCGTCGAACAACGTAGCAAAACTTCCACGTCATGTTGGACTATAAATACAATGGATTATGCTATTCCAGGCTCTTGATTTCAGTTAACAATTGGTTTCACCACCAGCGCTTTCTAAGATTGTTTACTCGCTATCTTTAAATCAATAGTGAGTTGATCAAACACCAATCAACTTGATAATCAGTCGTCGAACAACGTAGCAAACCTCAGTCAAGTTGGACTAGTTAAATACAATGGGATTGGTGTTTATTCCAAGCTCTCTGATTTCAGTTAAATAATTGGTTTCACCACCGGCGCTTTCTAAGATTGTTTACTCAAGTTATTCTTTAAATCAATTTTGCGAGCTTGAAATAAACACCAATCCAATTTTATTTAACCAGTCGTCGAACAACATAGCAAAACTACCGTCAGTCAGTTGGACTAGTTAAATACAATGGGATTGGTGTTTATCCTAGCTCCTCTGATTTCAGTTAAATAATTATTTCACCCGCTTTCAAGATTGTTTACCTGCTATTCTTTAACACAGAGTTGAAATAAACACCACCAACTTATTAATCAGTCGTCGAACAACGTAGCAAAACCCCACAAATCAGTTGACTAGTTAAATACAATGATTGTCATTCCAAGCTCTGATTTCAGTTAAATAATTGTTTTTACCATCGGCGCTTTCTAAGATTGTTTACTCAAGTTATTCTTTAAATCAAGTTTGCGAGCTTGAAAGAAACAACAATCCAATTCTACTTAAACAGTCGTCGAACAACGTAGCAAAACTTCCGTCAGTCAGTTGGACTAGTTAAATACAATGGGATTGGTGTTTATTCCAAGCTTGCTGACTTGAGTTAAATATTTGTTTTCACCACCCGCACATTCAATGATTGTTCAATGATGAACTAGTTTTACTTGCATTTTTTGTTCCAGTTGACTGCTTTAAAGACGTGCATGACGTATGTACGCCGCATGAAGGCTTTGCTAGGTTACCGTGCACGTGATAAGCATGACGCAAACATATTGCTGACTTGTGTGGCCAGTCGGCCGGATCTGCAGGCCAAGTACGCTTGGAGCAAAGAGAAGTGGTTGCATTGCCTCACGACCACTCCAGAGGTAGCGCTGAAAACGTTTAATGACTTCGTTGACGCTATTGTCGAGGCCGGATTTCAGCTAGACAGCACAAGTAACGGACAAGGAGTGAAATCGGCTAATCCACACACGGGTATGTTAAAGTCCACGTTTAAGACAGTCAAATGCCAGCAAATTCGTGTAGCGTTTGCGTGGTTCGTTTGGTGTAAATGTATGCTAAACTGTTGCCTGTGTGTTGTGGGTTGCGATTGTCTACATTTGATTTCATGCCTTCATTCAGCAATATATATATATATATATATATATATATATATATATATATAATGCCATAGTGATTTAATAATCCGCTACCGCTTTGTGCGACAGGATAGACTGAGCCTAGGTCTTTGACTCAGGTGTGATTGGTTCACTTTGAGTTTTCTGATTGTTGTTTATCTGAAAATGAGAGGGAACCAGATATTCAGACATATTTTTCCGAAATTTCGGGACATCATTGCCAATCCCATTATCAGGGTTGTTTTTCCTGTGAGTATGGTGTCAACTCTGAAGATGGGACTGGAAATGATGTCCCGAAATTTCGGAAAAATATGTCGGAATATCTGGTTCCTTCGTATTTTCAGATAAGCAACTGATGGAAGGCTTCAAATGGAAGGAACAAGTGAGACCCCATCAATCAATGCCAAAAATCGGTGCACCTGGAAATGTAAAGGATTCAAGATTTTACCGACCTACGAGTGCAATCAATTTTCTCACAAATGAAAATGGTGACGAGATTATTAACGTGTACTTTAGCTTATAAATACATATATATATATATATATATATATATATATTTATATATATGTGTGTGTGTGTGTTTGTGTGTGTGCACAATTAACAAAGATTGCAATGATTTCAATCCTATGAATTTGACCGGTCAGGAAACACCTGTCAAGTCTTTATATATAAATAGATAGGCAAAACAAAATATAAATATGTAAACGTAGAGAATGCGTGAAGTGGGGCGACAACCAATGAATTGCGTGTATCACTTCCATTTCAAGCTCAATTCCCGAACGTGTTTCTGCTGCTTGCATAAATCCGGCTGCTCTTTGCACTTGGAAAGGGTACTTTGAACATATACGTTTTTCGCATGGCACAGAAGAAAGTTGAAACGGCGTTAGCACGCACATTTAATGCATCCAAACTTTGTGAGTCATTTAAGGTAAAAATCTTTACATACAAATAATGTGAAAAAACCAATAATGTCGAGCCCTGTTCGCGGTAATTTCTGGACTGTACTTGATGAGCTCCAAATAAGGCCGAAAATGGTCTACTGGATGAATTGTCTTTTATACACTATGCACTACTTAGTTTATTTTGAAAAATGTGTGTACATGGTGAGCCAGGTGTTTATATTATTATATAAAGTAATTGTTATCATAGCCCGTGCAACCAATTTTCGTTTAATTAAACTTGTGAGCTTGATATAAAAATAAATCCAATTGTTTCTAACCAGTCGCACAACGTAGCTTAACATCCTTCACACGTACTCACGCGTTTCGACACTCTAGCATTATCTCAGAAAGACGGCAAATTGACAGTCGAGCATCAAACCACAATGCCTATATAAGCGTGATCTCCTGTGCATTGTACACGACCTTCCATGATCATCATCAGAGTACGACGGCAAACTGACTAGCGAGGATCAAACGGCATTGAATATATTTGCAAATCAAAGTTAGATATGCGGCTCTCACCTCTAGTAGTCTTGCATACATTTTACGTGACTGGAAATGTCGGCTGCACAATTTCTATGCAGTTACGAACATTAACTGTTTGCAGCTTTCGCCACACACATATATAGGCAATACAATTAAACAATCATTGATTGCGCGGGTGGTGGTAACAATTCTTTAAATCAAGTTTGCGATCTTGAAGTAAACACCAATCCCATTGTATTTAACCAGTCGTCGAACAACATAACAAAACTACCGCCAGTCGCAACGCACTGACGCGTTTCGACCTTCCTTGATCATCATCAGAGTACGACGGCAAACTGACTAGCGAGGATCAAACCGCATTGAATATATTTGGAAATCAAAGTTAGATATGCGGCTCTCACCTCTAGTAGTCTTGCATACATTTTACGTGACTGGAAATGTCGGCTGCACAATTTCTATGCAGTCACGAACATGATCTGTTTGCAGCTTTCGTCAACTATAGATATTTCGGTAATACGATTAAACAATCATTGATTGCGCGGGTGGTGGTAACAATTCTTTAAATCAAGTTTGCGAGCTTGAAGTAAACACCAATCCCATTGTATTTAACCAGTCGTCGAACAACATAACAAAACTACCGCCAGCCGCAACGCACTGACGCGTTTCGTCCTTCCATGATCATCATCAGAGTACGACGGCAAACTGACTAGCGAGGATCAAACGGCATTGAATATATTTGCAAATCAAAGTTAGATATGCGGCTCTCACCTCTAGTAGTCTTGCATACATTTTACGTGACTGGAAATGTAGAAAAGACAATTCATCAAGTAGACCGTTTTCGTTCTTATTGGGAACTCTTCAGGTAGTGTACAGAATTTGCCGCGAACAGGAATAATTGACTTCCGCGTACTTAGTTCATTAGAAGCTCTTGATGGAATCTTTTTCTCTTTTCCCGAACTTATAAAACTTGTACTTGTTAATTTTCATTTGTCTTAAATATGTATATATGGGTTTATATAAATGTTTTAGATGAAAGGAAGAGACCTCATCGATCTGGACCCAGTAAGAGCGCTAGTCTACAGGAAAAGGTAATTGGTTAGCTGAAGTATCATATATTTGTACACTATTTTACTTGTTTTAGATGACGTTTATAAATCTTTTCTTAATTTTATTGGTTGTTCACTGTGAAATAAATCTCGTAAACCATCGTCTAAACTCATGATTACGTGGTGTGTATGTTATGTAAGGCGACTTTTTATGTCTGCATGCATGTATGTCTTCGTCAATGATTGACTGTAGATTTTCTAGATAGCCACCGTGAGAGGAGCCAAGATCGGTGGCATGAGGAATTCAAAAACTATCACATATCTTAGGCTAAGGTAACATAAATATATGTCTGTCGCACAGTGGATTCCAGAAGGCTATATGCGAACAAAGCGGAGTAACCTGACGTCACCACGGTGCCCTATTTGCTGCTGGATTCGCAGAGATTTTCGCCAATTGCAAGTTTCATTTGTTACTGCTGGTTAGGTGCGGCGTAATAGAGTGACTAACGATGCGGTAATTGGCTCGACATCGAGACTTCTGCGGCTCTACCTACCCATGGTAGTCACCTAGGTAACTGGGCGATCCGACTGTTTTACTGGCCTTCTTAAATAGTGCTCCAGCCAACGCAATCGACGCCTCTTAAATTGGTCCGGTGAAGATGGCACATTTAAATACGATTAAATAGAATTGATCGGCTCGTAATTTTAGCTTTTATTTATTTTTTTAACGAGGCCTAATATTGGACATCTCTTATTGTGTCATTAAAGACTAAATATACACAAATTAGATTATGCCACGGCTGCCTCCCACATTCCTAATTTGTTTGAGTAATTGAGTGACATGCGTGTGTAGAATTGATGTAAAGCGCATCATTTTGTCCTTTTAGGAAATCAACAGCATAACATGCTTCAAATTATCATTCATCGTGAATGTATGCATCTATGTAAGTGCGTATGCATGTATTAATGGACGTTTGTGTTCATACATGTTTTCGTTTATGTGCGTAATTTTTTATGTATTTATGTTTGTGTGTATGCATGTATGCACGTGTGTATGTAATCTTATATTTATGTATACATGTATGTTTTTATGCACGTATGAATTTATATCTGTATGTACGCATGTATTTATTTGTATTTGTATGTATGCAATATGTATGTATGTATGTATGTATGACTGTATGTTCTTGTATGCTTGTATGCTTGTATATATCCATAATATTATTTTAGTTGTGCATTGTTTATAGAGATATCTATTTGTTACTCCATGCTACTGACTTTTGCACAGTTGTTTAATATGTTTTTGGTTAACAACAATGATACTTTAATTTATTTTTTCAAACTTAAATTCTTGTTTGTAAAATTCAGTTGCTCACGTTTATTGCATTATTTTGGAGGCGTTATTCCTAGAGCATTCCTCAGAATTTAGAAAATATTATACTTGCTACTAATTACTATTAGTACCAACAACCCCGTTTTAAAAATATTGTGTGATAGTGCACCTCTCGGTAGGCTATTTATTTTTACAAATTCGATTATTATTATTATTATTTCAAGGTTGAGACTTGTCTCATAATATCCATACATTTATCAGTATAAACTAAATGTTGTATAATGTAGAAAAGCCAATTCATCCACTAGAGCTTTTTCGTCCTTATAGGGAACTCTTCAAACACTGTCCAGAATTTTCCGCTGACAGCTCAGAGCTGGGCGTTTCTGTTTCGGAATCTGTTGCTCTAACCACTGAGCCACTCTACCGCATATTACACTATACCGACAAATGTATGTGCATAATGACACAGATGTTTATATTGAGATCGCAACTTCCATTTTCCAATTGTTATCACTGCCATTGCAACCAATGTTAGTTTAACTCTATAGATGCTCAATTCAACACCACTTCCCCAAGTGGTGTGGTGTCTGTTCTACAATAACAGATTTGTGACGGTTAGATGGATTTTTAGATCTAAAGAGATGTCACATAGGCTCCACCTAAAGGTAAGACTAACCAAGAAACATTAGTTAGTACATAACTGAAAATTGTGTATAGTGCGCGACAGGGTGGTTCAGAGCACCAGATTCCGAAGCAGACGTGTTCGGGCTCGAACCCTGTCCGCGGCAAATTCTAGACAGTACGTGAATAGTCCTCAATAAGGACGAAACCGGTCTACTGGATGAATCGCATTTTCTACACTATACAATGCTTAGTTTATACTTACAAACACGTATATAACGTGTTTATATAAATTTATATATATATATATATATATATATATATATATATATATATATATAATATTTATATTAAAATCGCAACCTTGACTTAAATAATTAGTATCTTCGCCCCAGCGCAACCAATATTTGTTTAATTTTTATTTCTACGTTGGGTTGCGCATTAATTACTATATAGTTATGCAGATTGTATCTGATTTACTATGATGGTCATCACCCGCAAAATTATATTTTTTTATTGGCTAACTCGGTTGTAACATTGTAGGGGGACTAGTTCAGTGTTAATTTATTTTTAAATTAAAACGCGTCTTTCGAGTGATGTCGCCTACTTGTTTGATGATTTTGTTTTTGAACTCAACTTCAGGCGTAGGTCATGTCTGTAAGACGGCGCAAAGAGCTTAGTTGCTGATTTTATTTGTGATTACGCGGGAACACGGTTCCTGGACGGTAACGATGATCTTTCGTTTTGCCACCGGATTCGAGCACACTCTTGGTGTATCGTTAAAGGGGTCATATAAATTTCTGCCAACGGTACTATTAAATTTACCGATACAATCAAAATACTGACATTATATATCATGTTAACCTACAAGTAATATGCAATCTGGTGGGCTTTTATAACCTACGCGTAACTGTGAATTAATCTAATGGTATCCACATATTTCTGTGGAGTATTGCCAACCACGTTTCTTACTGTCAGTTTTCTTTGCATGGCTATATGTGCACCATTTGCAATAACACGGGGTTACTGTTGATCGACGTCGTGAGATATTTTAAAAGTAGAGTATAATATTTAATTTTTTCTGTCTTACGTTACCCCAATGCTTTTGTTTTCACACTAATAACCTGATGACTGACAGTGCTCTGCAGAAGTTCCGCTCTGGCTCCCAAAGTCTCGTGCCGCGGTTTTTAAAGAATACGAGTTCACTATGTTGTCCGCTTTGAAAGACTCCTACTTTCCGCAAGACGTTGGATTGCTGACAAACAAGCATATAATAGAGTACGCTCTAATAACATTCATAATGGTAGGTATTATAAAATTAATTTTTTTGTTCTAATGCTTCATTACACTGCTTTTTGTGGGTTTGACCGCATTTGCCTTGTGCCGGACAAGTACTAGCACTCGTTGGTCGGTTAAATTTTTTAATCCTGTACATTTCCAGGTACACCGATTTTGTGGCCTTTGTTGATGGGTTCTCACTTGTTCATCCATTTTCAAGCCCTCGATCAGCTGCTTGTCTGAAAATGACGTTGGAACAAGATTTTTGCACTCTATTTTTTCCAAATTTTCCGGACCTAATTTCCTGTCACATCTTTAGGGTTGACACCATACGCACAGGAAAAAACAACTTGTGGCAAATTTGGTATCCTCATTCAAGACAGATCTATTTATATTTATTTTAATTCCAAAAGTATTTTTTATTGTCTGTCCCATTATCCGGTCTTCATACCTAATCTCTATTACTCAAATGTATACACAAACTTATCCATGTCACCCCTCCCCGCACACAACAACCTATCTACACATATGTGTACTCCACTAAAGTGACATTTATAGAATAACTATAAGCAAACCCTACGTATTGATATACACGTCTATCAAAGATGTCTCTGATTTTGCTTGTTGTTCCGGACGCGTAGAATGATCAACAAAATATTGCAGTTATCCTAAAATACCCCAGTTTACCTAATCCAATCCTGTTTGCAATAGGTTATAGAGACAGAGGTTAATAAAACTGTTGATAGAATATAGTATTTTTGCATGTTTCTTCTACCATATTTCTGGTTTCCGCCTAAGCTATGATTTGCTGCATCTGTATTGCTACATGTGCACCAAATAAATAACAATTCCACGACAGATTAATGCTGACTTCAAATGCGCAAACTTGATTTAATTAAATGTTCTTACTACCTCTTCAATAATTGTTTGCCTATCGGAGCAACTTAGTTTAAACTTACATAACAGTTGGATACTGTTTGTTGCGAAGAACTAATTGTGTGTTAGGTGTTGTGCACCTAGTAACGAAAAGGACAAACGACAGACAGTATAAACGGAAGGTATAATCTGAAGTGCAAATTCGTTTCGTGCTTACTAGCGACTCATCAGTAGGAGCCGATATTACGCTCTTTACCCACTATATTTTGGCGAGGAATTTTGGAAAATACGACGGTACATTCACTTATTTTCCAGCATTCCTCACCCAAATATATAGTGAGTAAAGGGCGTAATACCGGCTCCTATACGAGCGTGTAAACCTGCAGTAGCGAAGCTAATTTCATATAGTCTTCAACAATGCGACTTCAAAGCCAACTCATTATATATATATATATATATATATATATATATATATATATATATATACTATCCTGTAAAGGGTACCAACACTGTGGCTATTGTGTCAGTACTCGATACCAACATTGTCGTACCGTAAAGGTACATGCTACCAACACGATGGATTTAAATGTAATCTAAAGTTCACCAAAATTGAAAAATTACATTTATTTCTGAACACCTTTTACTCCAGTAAATGCATACACTCTGGCCTTGATCGATATCAGTTATCACATTTCGCGATAATCATGACATCATTTAATTAAATATATAACCGTTGGATACTGTTTGTGGAGGAGAACTAATATATATTCAAATATGTATTATGAATTATATATATATATATATATATATATATATATATCTATATATGTATTAGTTGTTGCGCACCTAGTAACAAATTAGTTCAAATATGACAAGAAGGATAAATCAAAGACAGCATGAACGGAAAGTCTAATCTCGTGCACATTTGTTTTTTGCTTACTGGCGACTCTTCACCTAATACATAATTAGTTTATACTTATCTCGCTTTGGCTTATATGCCTTGATTATCATTATTTTCTTTCTTATTACTTTTTATTGTCAATGATGAATGTAATTAAAAATCTAGAGCTGCTTTCGACCTCAAGAAGAACCGAAACTTCCATACATGGAAAAGGTGTTCTCTCGTGTTCTCAGTGAATACCCGACTCAATGCACACAGACCGCTCTACAGAATCTGTTTGATGAGCAACGCGTTAGCAACTACAAATTTGGCGAGGTCAGTCGGTAGTTTCTATTTTTTTTTTAACGGTCATATTTTCAATTGTAACGGTTATGCCTACTTCTGGGACGAATTGTTTTCCTAAAAAGTTTCACCGTTTCCAGTTCGGCACTGATCGATTTGTTTGTTATATTAAGCACAGACATTACCACTGCAATAATTTCGCATGCGATCGTCAGAGACTTATGCTACTGGCACAACCACTAGTTAAAATGCAAAGTATATTACTTCTGTATTAGTTTTCTGTGCAGATGTTTTCGCATTTGTGGCCACGTAAATAACAGTAAACTTGTTTAAACAATCATTGATTGCTAGGGTGGCGGTTACAATTCTTTAAATCAAGTATGTGAGCTTGAAGTAGACTTCAATCTATTTTTATTTAACTAATCGACGTACAAATAGCAAAATTGCCATCAGTCACACTTACTGACGCGCTTCGACCTTCAATAATCATCATCAGAGTACGACGGCAAACTGACTAACGAAGATCAAGCAGCAATTCATATATATATATATATATATATATATATATATATATGGAAAGCGAAATTAGATAGGTGGCTCTCACCTCTGGTAGTCTCGCGTACATTGTACTTGCTTGCCATATCTATGCATTTCGGTTTGATCCTCGCTAGTCAGTTTGCCGTCGTACTATGATGATGATCATGGAAGGTCGAAATGCATCAGTACATGTGACTGACGGTAGTTTTGCTATGATGTTCGACTGGTTTAATGTAACACGTTCTTGTTCGACGTATTTTGTACGACGACCTGTTAAATGCAATGGGATAGATATTTACTTCAAGCCTGCTAACTTGAATCGTTACCAGCCCCTTCGAAATCAATGATCTTTTAAATGTATAACCTATATATGTGGCGAAAGCTACAAAAAAGTAATCATCGAGACTGCAAAGAAACTGTGCAGCGGACATTTCCAGTCATGTACAATGTATGCAAGACTACTAGATGTGAGAGCCCCATATCTAATTTTACTTTCCATATATATACAATGCGGTTTGATCCTAGCTAGTCAGTTGCCGTCTCACTCTGATGATGATCCTGACAAGTCGAAACGTGTTAGTACGTGTTACTGACGGTAGTTTAGCTATGTTGTTCGACGACTGATTACATACAATGGGATTGGTGTTTACTTAAAGCTCGCAAACTTGATTTAACGAAAGAGTAATCTTATTTTATTTGACTTGCTGTGTTGTATTACTGGTTAAAAATATTAGAGTGGTGTAGTTTCTAAGTCTGCCAACTTGATTTTAGTACTTGAAATAGTTATTCGTGCAATTCATACCAGTTTCAGTATCTGTCGATTCTTTGCATCTACTACTTACATTTTTTTGTCAAAATAATATTTCAGAGTGCCTTCTACTACCGACAAATTCGTGGTCACCGCTATCGTCCGACTCAAAAGTAAGTTAATGATTTTACGATATTTTATTTCTGTATTCATCCGGACAGATAATACTTGTATTATTAAAATGTCAAGTTCCATACTCCAATTTTGAGGTAAAGTATTTTTCAATTTGAATGCGAATAGGAGTGTAAACTAGAATATCGCTCTTCTGCGATGTCAGGAAAGGTGTAATTTGGCCGGTAGCCATATAACTTTCCGGCTTGACGACCGGCTAGTGTTAGTTAATAGGTACAATAAGATAACAATAATTAAATGATTACCCTTTGTTGGGTGGTACCGTAAATGTAACAAATAGTAAATTTAATTAAACGAACATTGGTTGCGCGTGCGATGATAACAATTATTATAATCAAGGTTGCGATCTAGATATAAGCACCTGACCCATTAATTACTTACATTTGCCAGTATAAACTAAGAACTGTATAGTGTAGAAAAGGCAATTCATCCAGTAGACCAGTTTCGTCCTTATTGGTAACTCATCACGTACTGGCCAGAAGTTGCCGCGGAAAGGGCTCGACCTGGGCACGTCTGCTTCGGAATCTGGTGCTCTAACCACTGAGCCACCCTGCCGCACACTACACTGCACACAATTTTCAGTTATATACTAACTAATGTAACTTGGTTAGTTAATTGTGCATTAGGTGGAGCTCATATAGCATCCATTTAGACCCAAAGTTCCAACTAACCATCCACAATCTGTCCTTACTGAACAAATACCACCCTAGTTGGAACTTTGAGTCTAAATGGATGCCATATGAGCTCCAAGTAAGGGAAAAATAGACTAACCAAGTGACATTAGTTAGTATATAACTGAAAATTGTGTTTAGTGTGGTACGTGGCAGGGTGGCTCAGTGGTTAGAGCATCAGAGTCCGAAGCAGACGTGCCCAGGTTCGAGCATTGTCCGCGGCAAACTCTGGCCAGTACATGATGAGTTCCAAATAGGGGGCGAAACCGGTCTAATGGATGAATTTCCTTTTCTACACTATACACTGCTTAGTTTATACTGGCATATGTAAGTAATTAATGTGGCAGGTGCTTATATCATCATCGCAGCTTTGATTATGATATACTAGTAAATTTATAAAACCACGTTTTAGGTTATCATATTTCAGTGGTTTCCGATCCTGACTCTTTCCATCATCACTTCCTTCCATTACTTACTTTACTTTACTTTACTGCGGCTGACTCCTTTTGGAGGATAAGCCGGCTCCAATGACATTTCATGGAGTTTCTTGGGAATTTGGTACAAGTGCTCTGTTGCAAAGGAAGCTCAATGCTTTCTACACTGCCGTTTCATTCATTATATCGTCTTATGATTTAATTTCAATAGATTTACAAATTAACCTCGTCGTTCTTCTACAATTGATTATTGCTATTCGTCTGCAATCATCCGAGTTAATTGTGTGACCAATCTCCACCGTTGCTTACTTGTTCTATCTTTGATTGTTTGCATAGTTTCTCTCATACCCATGGTATTAGTTTTTCCATGCGATGTCTTACGCTCCTGATGTATTTAGGAGTGTGTTGCTCAACTTTTTTTGTTTTCACTTATTAATCTAAATAAGCTTTGTATTTTAACATTTCTATCACTAACTATGGCGTAACTTTAGTACGAATGTACTTTTACTATGCTACCTTTCTAACCACACGGCTCACCGATAATTGCCATTTCACATGGTAAGCATAAAATCATTAGTCGGATACGTGCAAAAGGTAAATTAACATTCAGTCACTGTAGTTTCACTTTTACGTATGAACTGAATACTTTGCAATTATTGCGCCTATCTTGAAAAGCGTTAATAGTTATTATGAAGTTACCCAGCCGTAAAAAATTGTCTTTGCTCTAACTAACATTTGATGCTTTGAGGCCCCATTACTTGGTTCACACTCATGTATGCTCTTTTTGTATTTCTAAAAGGTACATGCGGTGGTTCCTCGAACTATCGAAATTATCACAGTTAACCTATAATGTGATGCAGCTGCGTGAACAACTAAAGAAAACAGTTGAGAAGAATTATCAAAACGGCATTACAGCTGACTCTTGTTACATCCCGTTGAACACACACACAATAAGCAAGTACACGGAACTTAGCCTGGTTTTATTTGCTAGTGAACTACTCGTTGAACCGGTAAATGTTATTTTACTCTTTTCCTCTCTCCTTCTGTCGTATCAATTTATTAAATTTTTAGTAGTTGAACGCTATATGAACAGAGTTTACCGTTGAAAAGCTAATATTAAATACAGTCTTTGTTGTGTATTCTGAACAATATAATTGATGTAGGCCATTTGAGATGACAAAATTTGATTAGCCTTGTACAGAATGCTAACGTAAACATTGCAGTGTAGATACTGTTTGCTACGGAGATCTAATATATATATATATATATATATATATATATATATATATATATTACTTGCAAGTATGTATTAGGTGTTGGCACCTAGTAACAAATTAGTTCAGTTGTGACCAAAAGGATAAACCAAAGACAGCACGAACGTAAAGTACAATCTCGTGCACATTCGTTTCATGCTTACTGGCGACTCATCAGTAGGAGCCAGTATTACGCCCTATGCCCACTATATATTTGGTCAAGTAATGTGGGACAGTTTGACGGTACAATCTCCTATCCGAATGTGTACACCTGTAGTAGTAGAGCTACCTTCATATAAAGTCTTGGATAATGTGTCTGATAGTAACAATAGGGTTGCCGAATAGGTATATGATACCAACACTATGGTTGCCGAGTCGGTACAAGGTACCAACACAATGGATTTCAAGGCATGCTAAATTTCAACAAAATTGAGAATCACAACTACTTCTGAATACCTGTTATTCCAGCAAGTCCATACACTCTGGCCTTGATCGATATCAGTTATCCCTTTTACATATTGGAATAAATTTGTTACTAGATTCAAAACTGCTAACACTTAATTGCAGCAGTGTATTGAAGTTTCCACTATTAGGTCTACAATGTATTGAATCACTTATATTTATAGGTGTACGATGTGTCTGTCTTGAAAGATGAATTATGATTAGTCCCATTACGCTGAAGGCTTTAACGCAGCATTTACTGTGGTGGTGGTATTTCAATTGTTGTCGATTCACTCAGTGCTTCAAGGCATCATCTCTCACCTCATCATCAGATATTCAATAGACAACTCTTACAAAGAATAAATTAAGGCAAATATGTTATCCTCGTTCGAGACAGATATATTTATATTTATACTAGACATACTAATGGTTATGTATACTAATATATCAGGTTCTCAATAACTACTCATCTATACGCACATTCATACGCGAATATATATATATATATATATATATATATATATATATATATATATATATATATATATACTAACGCGCATTAGTGCTAGCGTTTGTAAAGAGGAAGTAACTGGCGATTCTGTATATATATATATATATATATATATATATATATATATATATATATATATATATATATATAGATATATACTGGACACTGCTTTATTTACTGTGCATCAGGTTGTCCAGTAGAATAATCTTAGGATTTCTTCCGGTCATATGACCTCCAGGACCTACTGCCATCCACTAGACTGTGTGTTGTGGTTCAAATTTATGTCTTTTAGTGTATTTGTGGCTAACTGTTGATTGTCTACTCACTAAAGTATGCATAAATCACTGCATTGTAAATTTTCACTTTCTGAATAGTTGCCATAACATTTTTTGTTTACAGACGATCGATTTACGTATGAACTTCTCCTTGAATGACATCTCTGTTGATGACGCCACAATACCGGGTGAGTTTTTGTAACATTTTTTATAAATTAATATGTATTAAACCAGTATTATTATTAGTAGTAGTAGTGGTAGTAGTAGTGTTGCTAGCACTACCACTACTACTACTAATAATACAACCAGCACCACTACCACTTTTACTATTACTACTACTACTACCACTACTAATAATACCGTTTCAACTATTACTAATAATAATACTAATACTACTATTTATTATACGGCTACTACTACTAATAGTAATAATAATAATACTGCTACAACCACCACCACTACCAATACTACTACTACTAATGCTAATACCTCTGTTTCAACTACTACTTCTACTGATATTAATGCTGCTATTACATTTACTATTATTTACTACTGCATCAAACAGCTTTACATCAGCATTATAGAACTCATTTTTAACTGACGCTTAACGTTTAAATTCACATTCATGCTTAGGCCTCAAACGTTCAATAGGTCGTCTATTCTATTTGTTGGCTGAAGCTGCATTAGTCGGACAACTCCTCATTGGTCTGCCTGGTTTGATAAATTCTAACAGAGCTGAAGTGCCACCATTTTAGTATGTCAAGGCTTACACACCACCATATCCACTTTATGGTTGAGTCTCTATTTATGGTGTATATTCTATGCAAAGGTGTGATCGAATATTCTATTCCGCTTGAAACTGATTAGAAGCAACTCAGGCTGTTTAAACAGTGCATATTTGTCGAGTTTAAACCAATTGAGTATGGGAGGATAGGCTTGCATATTATTTTTCTATGGATAGGAAATTTAATTCAAGTCTCTTCTTTACAGTGATCTCCAGGTATTTTCAATTATTTTGAATTAAGCTACTTTTTTAATGCAAGGCAGTACATCAAAAGTTTAAATCCACTAAATGCTTGGAATTTACAGGTCCGGAAAAGAATGCCAAGGCGCAAGTGCAAGAGATCATTCAGAATATGTCGACCAGTATTTCCAAGGCAGAAACTGGGGTAAGTAGCCTATTTTGTATTTATCCTATTTTCTCATATTCAATTTTATTTTATTAGTAGACATGGCTCGAATCCGCATAAAAAATAAATATATTATTCCAGATGAGAAATAGAAATATCATTAGTTTTCATTATTTGTGTTGTATAACATTCCTTTAGTAATTATAAGTTATGCTTTTCATATTATGTAATTTTCAAGTTTTGTCAGTTTTCCATGGAAAAAGTTCGGCTTCTATCAGTTGATTAAGCTTATTTGTTAGTCATCATCATCATCATCATCATTTCCAGCCACACAAAAGTCAAGTGACTAATGTTTCACTGCCATATAACCATAAGGAGTGAAAAAAAGTATATAAGTGAATTTAGATAAATTATTATTGAGATTTACGAGAGAGGGAGAGGGGTAGAGAGAGAAGGAAAACCTTGCTACTATGAGTAAATTTATCAGGATAACTCACAGAAATGAGGCAAACCAAACCTCTCCACAACACCATTATGGCCAAGTTAGCATTCGGGCAAGGCGACATCAGCAACACAGCTTCCTTGCGGATTTCACCGTATCACGTCATAAACAAACCGAACCTCGCAGCTAACTTTGCCCTACTAAGAAAAGAAAGTTACGAAGATGATTCTACTATACATTTGCAACAAGATCGCCACTGAGCTCGATTCGCTGCCATATCGCTAAGGGTTTCTAACCAAGAACTGTGATGTGCACGAGGACCCCATCCCGGCAGACGAGTGGATCCTATACTACCAAATTTGGATGTAAGTGACTTTAATTGTTTCTGTCATGTCAAAATCTGCCCACCTTGTTTCTTACGCCAATTTGGTGCTGGATGTCAACTTTAGTTATTCGTTGTTGATGACCGTAGCATGTCGAAACGCCTCATTACTTGTGCCTGATGATGTTTAAGCTATGTTGTGCGACTGGGTAGATATAACGAGATCAGAGATTACCTCAATCTCGCGCATTTAATTTAAAGAATATTTATCTTCACCCGTGCAATTAATGATTGTTAACTTGCTTAATTGATACATATGTGAATAAAGATGCAAAAATTCAATGACTGTGACTGCCTAGAAACTGTGCAGCCTACATTTCCAGTCAAGTAGAAAGTAGTTGTAAAGTTTAATTTGTTTTTCCTTATACATGCATTGTGGTTTGATCCTCATTAGTTAGTTTGCAGCCGTGCTGTGAAGGTCGAAACATTTAAGTACGTTCGACCGACGGTATTTTTTTATTATTAAATACTGTTTTGTTGCGAAGAGCTAATATATATGCAAGTATGTATTAGGTGTTGCGAACCTAGTAATAAATTAGTTCAGTTGTGACCAGAAGGATAAACCAAAGGCAGCATGAACGGAAAGTATAATCTCATGCACATTCGTTTCGTGCTTACTGGCGACTCATCAGTAGGAGCCGGTATTACGCCCTTTACCCACTATATATTCGGTAGAAGAATGTGGCATAATAGGACGGTAAAATTTTTTTGCGAGCGGATGAGTTAATTAGGATTTGCGGTCGTCTGCTGTAGACAAGCTTTATTTTAAAAACTGTTTTCCTGGTTGGAATCTGTCACATGATGTCTGTTCATTGAGCCGTCCATTTTTTGCCTCAATTTTTTGTTCAAATAAATAAATAATAATAATAATAAGCTATTTGCAACACTCTAGTGAACTGATAGAACACCATCATCATCATCATCATCATCATCATCATCGTGCACAACCATATAAAAGCCAATAGTGACTAATGTTTCACTGCCATATAATCATAAGAAGCGAAGCAAAAAAATTATATCTAACCATAAAAATAATAATTTTAGCACCCCAACCTAAAACTACTTACACCCTAGTCACAATATTTTCTATTTTGACACAATTGATGTAATCATCTCTATATCTATTTCTTGCCATGCGTATTAGCCTTTTTTAAATGTCTCTGCTTTCTTTCAGAAAAATGCCACTGACTGTGAATCTACACCGTTGGGTTCGACGTTGAACCCACGACTTAATTCGTCTAATGTCTTCATTCCCCCGATTAGTGCACGGAGTGTGCATGTACTTGGTGTGCTCACACAGACGCTCTCCAATATGGTGGCAGCTGGGGCTTCTTGCTCGGGTTATGATGTTGACCAATCCGATGCTTCTAAGCGTAGTACAATCTCGGACGGGAATGCTACAAGTAAAGATATTGACGCTCAATTGCCTTCGTCAGACAATATTGAACCACATTCTACAACTGGTCATGTTGTCGGTAAAGATTCCGCCGACATGATTACACTGAGTAAATTGGCTCAGAGCATTCAAAGAAATCTTACTCAGGGTCGACGTGTTGATAACATTTTACATGTTGTCGGTGGGCAAATGGTGACATATCTCAAGGTGGTGCCTAACTCGTGTCAAGCTGGTCATTTGTCATCTTTCGGTGTATCTTCCTTCATGCCAAATGGTCCAGAAGATAGACTCGTGCCTATCCAACCGGTGGGCAACACTCAGTCATATACGGATAATGTTGAAGCCAACTCGAGGTCAACTGGTGCTGTTCAAGCTGCCCTGTCTCGACCGACTGAACCGGTGAACAAAGACGAAGCTGGACAACAATCAACTCATTCCTCTGACGCAAAAACCCCATTATTGACTGGTATGCATGGGTTGTTTATTAAAACATGTTCTGGACCCTTAGCTATAGAAATTTACGGTATGACGTCCGGCGAGCCGTCACTAGACGCCATGGCGGCGGTCGCAAAATTTGTTGCGTTTCAATTTCTTTTGAGACATCGAGTTCGGTGTTGCCAGTCAGCGCTTATTGTACATTGAACAGGAACAGCACGTTCGCAGAGTTTCGGCTGCTGAAAAATCTGTCCACTGACACCTAAAAATCAGGTGTTCTGTGCAGATGTATAACTCCATTGGGACTGGGCGGTCTAGTGTTGTGTTTCACAACACACAACGAAGTCTGAATATGAACGGGAATAACTGGTTTCTTGGTCGAGCGACTTTGGAGATCAGTTTTAACTTGGGCTGAATTGCTACTATAAGAGTTTCTTTGCGAACGTGCTTTTGTTTACTTTTATCGTAAACACTTTTGATCCCGAGCCGAGGGCTGTGCCCATTGGCGCCCTGTTTTCATTAGTCGACAAAATTAGTCCATTCTGAATCCTTAGTACTAGTGGATGATTTAACTTCTGCTGAGATTTCCCGAAGTATTAGCCTCGCTCCTGATGTCTTTGGAAACATCTATAAACAGTTTTTGGAACTGTCCGACTATAACTTGCGATCTTGATATAAACACTTGACCCATTGTGTACATACATTTGTCAGTATAAACTAAGTATTGCCAAGTGTGGAAAAGACAATTCCCTTGTAGTCTGATGTCTGTTCTATAATACTACTTACTTTACTGCGGCTGACTCCTTTTGGAGGATAAGCCGGCTCCATTTTCATGGAGTTTCTTGGGAATTTGGTTCTATAATGCCAGATTAGGGATGAATAGTTGGAGCCTCAGATCTAAGAGGATGCCATATCGACTCAACCTAAAAGAAAGTCTAACCAAGAAACATTTATTATGTGATTGAAAATTGTGTGCAGTGGAGTGTGTGGCAGGATGGTACAGTGGTAAGAACACTAGATTCCGAAGCAGACGTGCCCAGGTTCGAGTCCTGCCCGCGGTAAATTCTGGTCAGTACGTGATGAGTTCCCAACAAGGACGAAACCGGTCTACTGGATGAATTGCCTTTACCACATTATGCAATACTTAGTTTATACTGACAAATGTATTTACGTAATGTGTCAGGTGTTTATATCAAGATCGCAACCTTGATTAAAAGTAATTGTTATCATCGCCTGCGTAACCAATGTTCGTTTAACTGTCTGTCTATTTTCTTGTGTACTCTACCTAAAAATTTAGAGTGAAGAATAATATTGATTCTCGTTTATGATTTAATTAAACAGAAATGATAATAATTCAATTTTACGTTTAAAAATAACTACTGTATGCAATTATTGTCGTTGTATATTAAAAACAGTATAAAATAGCAAATGCGCTTCATTTCCAGACGGCTTTAATCGAAATTCGAAATTCATCAGTAGTAATCGCCATTACCGAGGCCGTGGATTAACCCTGGAGCATTTGGTTCAGAATCACGAAACTCCTCCTTTTCCCATATAAACTACTCATTGTGTGCTATATTTCTGTTATATACCCGTCCTGAAATCGGGTGGATCTTCGTGGGAATCGCTATCGACCTCTAGTTCAGACGGACTCTGTGCCACCTAGAAAAAGGGATGTTGAATTAGTGTCCAATTTCAGGGTTTGATGAGATAATTATTATCAGTGTAAACTAAAGAAAAACTGAGGTTTGAAAGCGCAATTCGTCTTCTGCACCGTTTGGCTATTGTTTTTCGCTCATCAGTGATAGGCATAATCCTCGCGTCTTTTATGTGTGAATCCGCAGGCATTTCGTTCCGAGGAATTTTACACACCTACTGCGATTATATATACGGGATGATTTGTTTGACTAAACTAAATGCCCCGGGTTCGATCTTCCATCGCAGCAATTCTGATCGCTACTGCGAAGCATCTAATAAAGGCGAACAATCTTGTATATTACTCGCGGTTGTTCCATGATATGCTCATCACCACTTTATATATATATATATATATATATATATATATATATATATATATATATATATATATATATATATATATATATATATATATATATATATATATATAGTGATTTGAAGTCCAATGGCAAGATTATGATTATATGTATTGCATCAGGTAGCGAAGTAAATTCATTTGGTAGACTAGTTTCATCTTACGTAACTCTTCAAGTACCGTTCAGTATTTATTGTGGACGGGATACAAATCTGGACACGTTTTCTTCGGAATCTGTAAATCTCTCCACTGCGCCACTCATACCTCACTTCCGGTGGTTAGTACGAATGATGTGGACGCCTTCAGAGTGAGGGGAGGAATCAACACCCAGTCACCGCGAAGACGAACTCAGTGCGTGCTTGGAACTGGAGAGGTCAATCGGATCTTCGCGGAACTGAAAGTGTACATCTACCGACCATGAAAGAAAATCGTGGCTGATCCACATTTGATGATAGCATTGCGCAACTCAATACAACAACATTACTTACGTTATTTAGGAGTACCTTATTGATAGGATTTGTAGTTCGTTAACTTGCAGCAAGGCTTTGTTAATTATTATACTAAATGCGAGTGTTAGATTGTAACATTGACACAGAGGTCAAATCATTGACTTTACATTTAACAATTGTAATTAAGCATAAATGTGTATTTAACTTTTACATTGTATAACATAGGAAATTCGCAATTATGTATTAGGTGGTGCGCACCTAGTAACAAATTAGTTCAATTATGACCAGAAGGGTAAACCAAAGAGAGCATGAATGGAAAGCATTTTTTCGTGCACATTCATTTCGTGTTTACTGGCGTCTCATTAGTAGGAGCCAGTATAACGCCCTTTACCCACTATATATTTGGGTGAGGAATGTGGAAAATTAGGACGGTACAATCTCCTATACGAACGTGTAAACTTATAAAGTCTTCAGCAATGCGAATTCAAAGCAAACTCACTATATATAATATATTCTGAGTCTGTAAAGGGTACCAACACTATGGCTATTGTGTCAGTACGCGATACCAACATTATAGTACCGAAAAGGTACATGGTACTAACAATATGGTTGCCGAGTTAGTACATGGACTTGGATTTACGAACGATAATTTTAGAGGATCACTTTCATAGACTTGTCTAGTTATTTACAGTTCTCTGTTTGTTCTTTTTAATTTCTATCGCATAATGTTTCAGTATGCAATTTTTTTCTATTCCTTTGTTTAACTAATTCAAACAAAGACGACCACCTTGACTTCTTAGTAAAGCGCTGGTACGTCAAATTAATGCGTCCTATAATGTTATTTACTAATAACAACATCGACAACTCTTTGGTGTCACCGCGAGGCAAGTTCACTGCAATGGAAGCAAAATCTAGACAACCCGATCGATTTGGTGCGGAGTTGCGTGAAAACGACAAATTTGGCAAATACGGCACCAAACGTTTGTCTACCAGGACAGAGAGAAAAAATGCCACATTTGTAAAGAGTCAACTACCAGAAGCAAATGTGGCATCCCTTTCTGCCGCTTTAGTTGAATACATTCGAGCAGCCGAGAGTGTTGGAAGAACTCCTGCCGAGTTGACGGTAGCATGACATATACTTTTATTTTTTTCCATTGAATTTCTTAGCGTTCACTCAAAATCCCGTCGTAAATTCCGTTTAACCTGTGACTAACACGGGATTGTTTCACTTTTCTCTTATCGACGGAACATTTTTAGTGCCTTCATCAGTCCACAACTCATCAAAAGTTATGAACACAAACCAATAAAGCAAGTGTGCACTGATGAATGTACTCGAAATTGTAGCTCGACAATTTTCTACTGCAAAGAGGAACCGGGTACAATCCTGTGCTAGTTATAACACAAATCAAGTAATAATGCAATACGTAGAATGACACCAATCTATTTGTTTCAAACTACATTCCGTTTGTTAATTGTGAACGAAATTAGAAATTTGTTTCCTAATTATATATCTTTAAATAAGACAAATCAATGAGTCCTTTTCCTCTGGAGAATTAATCAAACACTAATTTTGGACGGGTGAACCTCGAAACATGTGAACGATGAGTAGGCAGTGCTTTTTGAAAAACAAATTGTTGTATTAGTAGCTGGACCATGGTTTTATACTGTTTGTTACAGATAATTAACGTATATATATATGCAATTGTTGATTAGGTGTTGCGCACCTAGTAACAGATTAGTTCAAATATTTCCAGAAGGATAAACCAAAGTCAGCATAAACAGAAAGTACAATCTCATTTACACATTGCTTTCGTGCTTACTGGCGACTTATCGTTCAGAGCCATACAAAAGCCGGAAGTGACTAATTTTTCACTGTCATTTAACCATATTTAGTTCATGGTTATAAGTGGAGTGTACAAGGACACCTGATCGCCCATTCCTAGTGAGGAAGGTTTGTATTCGGAGTTTTTCTTCTCTTAGATAGTCTGCCAACCAAGGCTGATGAACAATGTCTGCCTAGATGCCAGTGACCAATGTTTCCTTCAGCAGCCGAAACTTGCCCTTCACGTCTGGAATGCTTGCTCTCATTCCGTCACTACACATTTTAACAATAAAAGTTACTGCGCAGTTAGACCAAACTCGAGGCTTCATGTGAAACAGGATGGTGGCTGTGTCCCTTTGGACCCGGTAAGTTTCATGCTATCTTGCCTGGACTGACTAGCTTCTGCTCGCCGGTTGGAGCCTGTACTACACCCCACACTCACTATTTATCTGGTGAAGGAATGTGGCACTGTTTGACGATACTGTCTCCTATACGAATGCGTATACCAGCAGTAGTGGAGTTAACTTCATACAAAGTCTTGGACAATGTGAATTCCAAGACAACTCATTGAATACAATACCTACCGGGCCTTTAAATGATACCAGAAATGTGCTTTTGAAAATGATTGGTCGGTATATGATATTTGGTTTGTCAGGTTTCAAGAAAAAATGTTTAAACTACATATTTGATGCCGAAAATTATGATGGATGACGTAATTCAGGCATTAATAAGCAATTATTAGCTAAATTCTGGTACGGACCCGTATGCATTAACTGGTTTACTCTTACAACCTCGACATATCTGTTCATATTTGATGAATTTGAGAACAGTGTACAACCAAGCAAGCAATGATTGTGCGGTTCTTGGTAAAAATTCTTTAAATCAAGTGTGGGAGCTTGAAGTAAACACCAATTCTATTTTATTTAACCAGTTGTCGAACAACATTGCAAGACTAACCTGCGCAATCATTTCTTTAAATCAGGTTTGCGAGCTTGAAGTAAACATCAATTCCATTGTATTTAACCAGGCGTCAAACAACATAACAAAACTACCGCCAGCCGCAACGCACTGACGCGTTTCGACCTTCCATGATCATCATCAGAGTACGACGGCAAACTGCGCAATCATTGATTGTTTGGTTGTATTACTTAAATATACATATATATATATATATATATATATATATATATATATATCTGGCGAAAGTTTCAAACATTATCTGATTGCGACTGCATAGATATTGTGCAGCCGAAATTTCCATTCAAGTGCACTGTATGCGAGACTGCTAGAGGTGAGAGTCGCATATCTAATTTGGCTTCTATATATACATGCATTGCGGTTTGATCCTAGCTAATCAGTTTGCTGTCGTACTCTGAAGATGATCATGGAAGGTCGAAACGCGTCAGTACGTGTGACTGACGGTAGTTTTTCTATGTTTTTCGACGACTGGTTTAATACAATGGGATTGGTGTTTACTTCAAGCTCGCAAACTTGATTTAAAGTATTGAGAATAGTGTTTTGCATTGGTCCTGCAATTTGATCTTTAGTTTGTATTTTAATATTTTCTCCTCATCAGAAATGCAAATACTAGTTTAAATGCAAAGAAACAAAATCTGATGCTTTGGTCCTTTTCGTCCATGATTAACATCATTGGCCGTGCCAAAATACTCGAGCTCCGAGACAAGTATGGAAACACGTGACCGGCAGTTCTTCTCTCTTGTGGGATTGATTGTTAATAACTATCATTGCCATTCGAGATTCTTCAATATATTCCTTAAAATGAATTTTCATAGGCGCAGTGCTGTCAGATGTGTCATCGTTCGAGTTGATACCACAATTGACGGTTACGGGACAATTGATAGCACGAGTAGTTCGGTAAAATCTTGATTCCTTTTTACTTTCAGGTGCACAGTTTGTGTTTTTAATTGATTTATGGGTTCTCACTGTTCCAGTGACTCTGAAACCGTCCTTACACTGCCTGTCTGGAAATGAATGAACATTTGTCGGATGTTCCCGAATTTTTGGGACTTCATTCCCACTCCCCTCTTCAGGGTTGATAGCATACTCACATAAAAAAGTTTTTTTCTGTGAGTATTGTGTCAACCCTGAAGATGGGAGTGTAAATAAAGTCACAAAAATTCGAAAACATTCGACAAATCTTCATTCAAAACACTTCCGGACACTCAGCGTGAGGACGGCTTCAGAGTCACGGGATCATTGAGAACCCATAAGTCAATCAAAAAAACAGGCTGTGCACCTGGACTTGTGAAGGAATCGAGATTTTACCGATCTGTGCGTGCTATCAATCGTCCCGCAACCGTCAATTGTGGTGTCAGCTCAATTGAGATGTTTGGTTATTCAATCATGCACTAACAAGCTCTTTTAAAGTCTGGAGACTAAAATCTCCGTTTATGCATTACGAACACCTTTAGAATAAGTGATTTTAAAGAGTTTTGATTTTGTTTTCTTGTTAAAAGTGCATAATTCTCTTTGTTACGGCAGACCTCTCGAATAAGAGTAAAGAGGCGTTGGACGGACGGAAGATTTAACTTGTATGTATTTAAGTTTTAGGCTTGGTGTGCATATTAACAAGTTAATTCGTGTATAACCAAGAGGAATAGCAGACGCAGTATGATTAACAGGTATCATTCCATTAACGCCTGAGTACTTTGTCGGCGCTACGTCTCAAACCAATTATGTATTCGATCAAGTACTGTTGATAATTTGAACGATGCCAACCCCTAGGCGTATTCGTTTAAAGCCAGATTGGCAAATAACTTCACATATAGAGAGAATGAAAGAGTGGTTATTGATAATTCGAGACAAGACTATAATTTTTTAAAAAGGATGTTGCTTGTTTTTAATGGCAACTTTTCCTGATTTTTGTGATATTTATTCTAACTGTGATGCTAAATTCGGGCAACTTCAGCATTTGTGTGTATTATCTGGTGTAGCGCTGCGAACTACTACATGGGGAGCAGTTGTGCTACCTGATTATTTCCGTCTTATCGGCATAGGCTCCTTTGGAACTCAACGTGCGAGAGATCTAGACCTCCGTTTGTGCATGTATTGACAGACCTGTTTAAGCCTTTAATAATTTAGAAAATAACTAATGTCAAAAATAATAATTTAAAAGAGCATGATTATTCAATTGGAGGATGTGATTCAGATGCTAATACTTGTGACTAACAAAGACTGAGTCTCAGTTGTTCGTTCGTTGGAGATATTGCGGATGTTACTTGCTTCATTAGTTCGTTTTTAAATCTTTAGATGTACTGTGCACCGAAGAAGGATGCCGTCAGTTGCATCCGATATATCTCCGATAAACAAGACAGCTGGAACTCAGCCTGTGCTAATCACAGCACAGATCAGGTAAAAATAAGTGAAGATTGATTATCGCCATCAGCGCAGTTATTGATTGTTTGATGAAAATATTTTTCCACTTTCTTGAAAGGACGCTGCAAAAAAAAATTTGTCTGGAGCCTTACTTTTTCAAATAATTTGTGCCTTTATCTCCGTCGATCAGTTTTTGTGAGATAGATTTTGTGCTTCGCGTGATTTTGCTCTAGCTCAATGCTAGTTAAACTATCATATAAGTGTTTTTATAAATCTTTTTTACTTTTGAATTTGTTTTATTAGTTTACTTAACTTGCTACAGAGCAATGAATTCTTCCCCTCAAATTTGGTTCTAATTTATTACGTGAGGCTAATCGTTACCTGTTGACCTTTTTTTAACATTATTTTAGACGAAGTTTCAAAATAGCGAAAACTTGTCTGAGGTGCTCGAAGATTTGCTGGAACAACAAGAGGTAATGCCACCAGAACTTTTATAGTTTTCAAAATAAAACATTTCACGATTATGTTGAATCTCCGCGCTTGGCGTTCGCGGGTTGTTGCTTTGCACTGCCAGTTTCGCAAACATCCGATGAATCCCCATTTCCAAGTAGGCATCCAGTTCGTCTTCTTGTTGGCTGAGTGCGGATTCATGCCTTTCTTCCGAGGGCATCAGCGTCGTTCATACTAACCACTGGAGATGAGGCGTGATCTAACCGTCGTTGAATGGAGACGTTTCGGTACATCTTTTCTTGTTCCATTGAAACTGATGGCACAAAGCGCACAACTCGCGAACGCAAATCGTGGAAATTCAACATTTGAGGCCCGCATTACGCAACTATTCAAGAAGTATTTCAATTTTACTTTGAGCGAATTATAATGACTGTCGGCCACATTCGCACAGATACATTCTTAGTGTGGATGGTTTGTATTCTGAGTTATCCTTCTCTTAGATTGTCTGTCAAGGCTGATGAGCACTGTCTGCCCAGATGCCAGTGGCCAAAGTTTCCTTCAGCAGCCGAAAATTGCCCTTCGCGTCGGGCACGCTTGCTCTCACTCCGTCCCTAAACATTTAACAATATCAGTTACTACGCATTCCAGGACTGTCTAGTTTCTTCCCGCCGGTCATCCGGCCGGAATTTCTAAAGCTATAGGCCACCTTTCCCATTTAGCTCATTTCGCAATATCTTGATTTTACAATCTGAAGATGCCGTATCCCATAGAATGGTTCTCCACTTTCAAAAAAACATACTGTAGTTTTATACCATTTGACTTACTACTTGATGTTCTGTTCGTAGTGTCTCTCTTTGATGACGTAAATGAGCAATAATTTTTTATGCGTAATCTTAGCAATTTCTCGAGGCCAACACAGATTTGTAAATAATTCTAACTTAACTAGTAAATATTATGCCATATTTTTTATGGATATATCACTTTATGTCGCCCTATTGTTGTCAACTGCATGCTACTCTTATACTAGGTAATATGGGTCGGTTCTACAACGCCGCGCTACGTCCATGTGCAACACTCTCGCATATGGCTCATACATCGCATGATGATTCCGAAGCTTTATCCGGGCATGCCATATGTAGCGGCAACGCAGTACGACTTGTATGCCTTCAAGCGGAAGTCGAATTCGTCTTCGCCTGCTGCAGAGGACTGTGTCAGACCATCAATGGAAAGTGGACCGACTGCATCATCCCAGCGCTTGTATTCGCAATCAGCCTTGTCGTCAAATCGGGCGGTCGATCATCAATCTAGTATGACGTCTTATAAAACTAATGACAGGGTTGCTTATCAATGGAGACAGACAAGGACCATCGACGTTGAAGATCGGAGAACTAATCTTATTGATGAAAATGAGAGGTGCTTTTTTTTCAATTTACGAATTATAAATGATGTACTTGGTTTGTGGGTGTTGCTCATTGTATGGCTATTCTGTAGTAGTAGTAATTAATTACGTACACGCATATACGAAGATTGGGGTTTACCTGGAAATTATCTAAACGCGAGCCTTGGATTTCTTGCTCTACATGGTAACGAACTTAGGTGTGAGTAAAAAGCATCCTTGATGCCATTTGTGCTACAACCTGTTGGAGCATGTGCAGATACAACGGAAAGACAGCACTGGTTAAGATTTCTAGCATTGATTTTCGTAGATGTGTTTAAGCTGGCTGCACAAAGTCGGCTACTTACAGGGATCTATTCAGTTAATCAAGCTCGAGCTTGTGAGCTAAATACAATACCGTCGCACTATTTAACAGCTTGAGAGAACTCCGCGGAACCGAAGGTTCGAAGCCAGTAACGCGTAGATATGGATGGTACACTGCAGTGCTCGCGGGATTCTGCCTTCTGGTTTCAGATGAGCAATATGTCTGGATGTCTAATTTATTCACTGTGCTTGCAAGGGATTCTTTTTTTCCAGTTTCTTTTTTGTTGCTCGCACATTAAATGCATTGACGTTAAAACCAAACCTATGTGTAACGAATGGTGGTTTACTTGAACTATTTTACATATTGGCAATTCGACATTGGGTTCAGTGATTTGATCAACATCTACCTTATTCATAGCGTCTACGTGGCGTTATTAGGTTGAGAAAGGGAAAGCAAATGAAGAAGCAGATTTTAAAATTAAGGCGTCTGCTGTAACTTGATTTCGCTTATTCACCCTGCACGTCTGGCATAAAATAATATTGCGCATTTGCCGATGCATTATAGATGACTTATTGTTTGTGTTATTCGGGGTTAAGTGTAGTCTAAAAAAAGAACACTAGATCGCCCATTGCTAGGAGGGATTGCTTTCACTCAAAATATTCTTCTTTTACTGTCTGTTAATCGAGGCTGGCGTGCACTTTCTGCCTAGACGTCTACGGGAAATGCTTCCCTTAGGAGCCGAAACTGACTCCTTTTTTCTGGCAAGCTTGCTTTCATTCAACCACTTTCACATTAACTCTAAGTGTTACTGCGTATTTAGATTAAATTTGACAAGTTCAAGGCTACCCTTACCGGGATGACTAACCGTCGCAGGACGGATATGCCTATGAATACTGGGAATGAACATGTGCATCTGTGTGTGTTTGCCTTCGCATGTATGTATGTGTGTATGTATATATGAATTGAAGTTCGTATGTCTCTATGTATATATGTAGTTATAAATGTATTTTTTATGTATGCATGTACATGTTTATGTTTATACGTACGTTTGTATGGATGTATATATTTATTCATGTATGTGTGTGTGTGTTTGAGTATTTATTTTGTATGTTCGTATGTATGCGTGCATCTGTTTTTTTTATGTGGATAATTATATATGTTTATGTGCATATATTTATTTATGTATGCAAGTTTATATGTTATGTATTCTTATTTACATGTATTTTGTATGCTTGTTTATTTGTATGTGTGAATGTATGTCTGTATGTCTATTTGTATGTTTGTACGTACGTATGTATATGTATATATGCATATATATATTTGCATGTATGTATGTACATATGTGTTACAATTAAAAAATCGTTGATTGAGCGGGTGGTGATATTTATTTGAATCAAGTTTGCAAGCTTGACTCAACCATTAATCCCATTTTATTTAACCATTTTTCAAACAGTGCGTGCGACTGGCTGTAGTTTTGCTATGTTGTTGATGTTTACTTCAAGCTCGCAAACTTGATTTAAATAATTGTATGTATGTGTATATGTATGTATGCTTAATCCGCATGTTTATGTATGTATGCTTGCATGTGAACTTTTATATTGGATTATATATTTAGTGCCACACATTGTACATTATAATTTATTTTTTACTTTTAATTGTGTTCATTTTTTGACCGAAACCGTTTAGAAATTTTGTATTTATTTGACTTCTCACAACAGTTAGATAATGGCAATTAACTGAACATTTACCATTCTCAACTTTTTGTTGTCGAGGTCACCTTAATAGATGTTGGGTTTCTTAGTATTCTTTATTTGCGTATTATAGGATTTATAGGAATGTTTAAAACTTATGCAAGTTTTGTGTTTACCATAACTATGCCAAATTATTTCCTGATTTTTAGACTTGACAATGAATTTAAGTCTTTGCTAGTCTTTAAAATGGAGTCCGATTTTTACTTCGTACCTGAAATTTGGAGAAGTGAGTCGGGCCAAATGAAACCGCGTACCTTTTGTCAGTTGTTAAGAGGCTTGGTGATTAATGTTGGCCGATATGCAGGATGTAATTTGGCGCGTCTTTCCAGCTTCTCTGGTCTCTATGTTTCCGAAAACACTATTCGACGTTTATTACCCGTAAGTCTATTTGGCTATCTTTATTACCTATTTTGAGCTTCAATATACGATGAATGTATTGGTGATTAAAAACAAATATTTAATATGTAATTGTTTTGAAATGGCAGTGCACGTGCTATCAATAAATTCTGGTATATAAATTATATGATATTTACTTGGAGAAAGCTGATAATTGCAATTATGTGTTAGGTGTTGCGAACCTAGTAACACATTAGTTCAATTAACACCAGAAGGATAAACCAAAGACAACATGACCGGAAAGTATAATCTCGTGCACATTCGTTTCGTGCTTACTGGTGACTCATCAGTAGGAGCCGGTATTACGCTCCTTTAACCACTATATATTTGGATGAGGAATGTGGGATAATAGGATGGTACAATCTCCAAGACGAATGTGTGAACAAGCAGTAGTGGAGCTAACATCATACAATTTCTCGACAATTCGACTTCGACATTAACTCACTTTATATGATATATATACCGAGTCTGTAAAGTATAATAGCACTATGGTTATTGTGTCTGTGCACGATACCAACATTGTAGTACTAACACTATGGTTTCCGAGTTGGTACATAGTACCAACATGATAGATTTCAATGTATGCTATAGTTCGCCAAAATTGAGAATTAGAACTATTTCCGAACACTCTTTACTCCAGGCAGTTGTATTGCTTTCAGTGATGATGGTGATGAGGATTATGATGATGACGACGATTAATTAACCGATACATACACTACTTTTAGTCATCAAAGCGTTATAAATAATCATTTTCAGTGTTTGCTTTACCTGTGACAAAAATTACATTCAGAAGTACATCTGCGGATACCTAAGTAATGTTGGAAAGCGATTTTGACTGAGTCTCTCTCTATAGTTAACTAAGCAATCCTTGATTAAAAACATGATTAAATTTAAATAAAAGGTCACCTCCTAATATATATATATATATATATATATATATATATATATATATATATATATATATATATATATATATATATATATATAGACTCAGAAATACTCTCTATAAGTTTATTATTACATTACACACATTGAATTTCATCTCGAGTGGTGAGAGGGACACACTTGTACCAAATTCCAAGAAACTCCATGAAATCAATGGAGCCAGCTATATCATAATAGTCATATAGCAGTAATATATATATATATATATATATATATATATATTCTTATAATTAGGAAAACACAAATAACAAAGTGGATAAAGGCCATTTATTTCGTGAATACTAATCATCTCTTATACAATCATACATATTTATACATTTTGGGTTTTCAATTGATTATGCTAGTGGTAACAAATCTGACTCGTTTTTACTTCTGTTTCTTGTTTTGGCTAGTTGGTGAGTGTGTATGCGTTTGTGTTTGTGTGTATGCGTGTTTGCATGTAAAGGTCATTCTCGCAGTATTGCAAAGTGATGTCTGAGATCTGGTCATTATTGTTTTGATAGCTTGAGAATTAACCATTTGTGCGCATTGTTCACTGTTACATATACAAGTGCTATTTTTCCCAGTATAGTTGATCGTTTCACCTTCTTGCGCAAAGTTGTCGTTTCTACTTGGTAACAGTGCCAGTGTGGATTGCAGTGTTAAACACTCACATTGTTTGGAGACTTCTGTCATCGTATGCGCCTCTGTTATTTCCACTTCGGTTTGTTGCCATTCCGATTTTATGTTTGTTGATTCTAGTCGAGAGCCTGTTTGTTCTTGACTGGATACTAGTAGATTGTTGTTGAATTTTGTTATTCTTGGCCAGTCGATAAGAATATCATGTTGATGAAACTTTTGAATATTAAGAATACTGTGTTAAATTAAAAAGGCATGGACATTATAAATATATATATATATATATATATATATATATATATATATATATATATATATATATATATATGAGGTGAGCGTTGTGTAACGCATAAAACTTTTTAGGTTGAATTAAGAAATAAATCCTGCATTGAAGCGTGAATTTGGCATAAATCAGGTACATAAGACTGTTAAGAATGCAGTTTCTTTTCGCCAAAAACTCATCTCGACTGTAATATCTGGTACTTTGTGGACAATTTTTCGAAAACTTGGAGTATTTCGTTGGATTAAATCCGCATTTTTTACAAACAGGAAGCGGAATACGATAAAGCTTAGACACGCTCACACGCATAGACCATTCAAACTTCTTGGAAGTTGAAAAATGCCAACTAACCTGGTTTGAAATCTGTTGTTGTCAGTTATCTGGGCTTGTTTTATTCTAAACCAGTCAAACTAATTTTCTGATTAAAAAAAATTTTTTTTATAGATGCTTGAGGACATTGGCATCGTTAAAATTATTATTCTGAGTCAGAAAAGTCGAGCCTCCCTGTTCTCCAGTCCAGTCAAGCTGACAATTTCAGGTGAGTAATTCGGTTCATTTCAATCGTTGTCTGTTCATTTAAAAAAATATGTTTCGGTCTACCCTGTAATAAATGTTGAAATTTCTGTCTTCGCGCTTTTGGTCAGACTGTGCTTTGCTGGCACGAAATCATTTAATTTTGTTTTTTAACCGTGTTTAGATACGTTACCTATCGGTTATGGTTGTGTACAGCACGCGAACATCACCCGTACATATTCACAAAGCGCGCCTCATGATATATCTCTGGTGTAGAAAAGGAAATTTAACCAGTAGACCGATTTTGTCCTTATAGGGAACTCATCGCATACTGTCTAAAATTTGCCGAGGACAGAGCTCAAACCTTGACACGTCTGCTTCGGAGTCTGGTGCTCTAATCACAGAGCCACCCTACCGCACACCACACACAATTTCTAGTAATATACTAATGTAACTCGATTAGTCTTTTTTCGTGTAGGTGGAGCCTAACTTAAAATTGCATCTAGTGTGCGGCAGTGTGGCTCAGTGGTTAGAGCACCAGACTCCGAAGCAGTTGGGCCCAAGTTCGAGTCCTGTCCGCGGCAAATTCTGGCCAGTGCGTGATGAGTTCCCAATAAGGACGAAACCGGTCTACTGGATGAATTTCCTCAGAAACGGTAGTTATGACCAATATTGATCTGGAGCCTAAGATCAGGTTTAGCAGTCCTGCTGCCATTTGTAAATAGGTTAGATTACCTAGGATATCTGGTTACACTAGATGCCTCCTGTCGAGTTTGCTGTACGTATTTGCCTGGCTCCAGTTGCCTTTGACAAATGATGCAATCTACTATGGCATTGCCCGCCTATATTACTAAGCCCCAAGTCAGGTATATTTTCGCTGTTCCTCTATGCTGCTGAGACTTTACAGATGACCCACTATAACTGCCAGTTAATGGACAACTCTGTAACTCGATTTATTTTCTTGATTTAAATTGGGTAATTGCCAACTGGGCGCCAGGAGGCTTTGCTTAAGCGCAAAATTTACTAGACGACCAGCTTTTCTAGTCTGCTCGTTGATGTACATCATTGTCGCATTTTTATAGTACGTCGATTGCCTTAGTTCTGGCATTGCTCGAGGCGACAAATTACACTCCCTGTCCGCCCGGCTACCGAGGTAACTCCGTTGGACTAATGAAATCACAGGCTGGAGACTTATGTTTGCCACATATGCATTGATCAAACCGCGCAATACCAAGAGACTTGAACGAGAAATGATCTGCGAAAGCCTAGTGGCAGATAGGGTTAAGTGAAGAGGCTTCGTTAACCTTGCTTTATTTGAAATGTATCTTTTGGAACTCACCGTACTACATAGCTAGATCTTTGTTTTTGTTTGCATGAATGCATTTCCTATTCCACGGAGTTGACCTGATTTTAGCTTCTCTTAATCCTCTCGTTTTCTATGGTCATGATAGAAAGTTTGCCAATCTGCATCTTTTAATTTGTTAATTTTACCTGTTTTCATTTTGTAGGCAGCATTCTGTTGGGAGAATCGAGCTTCATTTCAGTGGTGCCGACACCGAACTTCTTAACACGATTGGAGTATTTTTTGAGTCGATTCATGGTTCTCGTTGAACAGTCTGAATCTTGACGTTTGTACAAACGTGTTTGTATAATCATTTTGCTCGTGTTCTACCTGAACTGTCATTAAAATTTTTTGAAAGGACACAACTCATTCTGCCAATACGTAGCCGTTGGCGAATTCGGTGAAATGGTCACTGGGTTTGATTGGCGTTTTTTCTGAAGAATTAAACAAAATGCGGATCATATCTATTAAATTTTACTAAACTACTGATATCGTTAAAATGTGTGTATCTATGGCCGTGTGTGTTCGTGTGTGTGGTATTGCCTGTTTCACTATCAGTAACAAAGTGCATTTTTCGACTTATTCTATAATTTTAACGCATGAACTTGCTAAATTATTCTATTTCTTAATAGCACCGGCTACCCGGATTGCTTGCCAGTTATGATTGTGAGTCTACTCTGCTCTTTCTTTGAATAGCGCTCGCGTTCTTTCATTTTATGAGTCGATAACGAGAGCCTTGGCTCCTGGACACGGGAATTGCGAATCCCGACGGATAGGCTACTTTTCAATTTACACATGGGAATAGGCACTTTTCCGATGTAATGGAAGTTATGTAAGCTGCAATTGCCACTCGTATTCTTCGAGTAAAGACGAAACCAGGCTATTTTAACTGTTGCACGCCAGTCTGTCTACACTCTGCTTGACAACTAATCGCAGCCAATTGACATACCAGGGCAGCCCATATACACTGTTAATTATATAGGGGAATGAAGTTAAAATCTGCCAGGTAAGTGTATCAATTACACATTGCCTACGTCCATCTGCTCAAATTGCTTACTTATGGCAGCGTGTTTAATGCCTCGATTCTTGTTCAGCGAGCCTAAACCTTGTGTCTGAATTAAATTGTATATACTTGTGTCTCTAGGCGACACAATGTGGTAATATTATGCTTCCTTTGAACCTTGGCTACTGAGATGATATTTTGAAATAAATATTAGTGAATTGTGCAATGTTGTAATTTTAATGCATTTGCGACTTATTTCTTAGCATTATCTGATTTGTAAATAAATAATTCATCGTATTCTATTTGTATTTAGATCATTTTTTTATCATTAGAATACTTCTGTTGTGTATATTTGATCAACGTTATTATAATACTTATTTTATTACGTTTGTTTTTAAGTTTATAATGTAATAGTGCTTAAATCTGTTTTATTTCCATCTTTATATTTTAGTGCTTCAATATTTGTATGCCTAAAAATTCCTACCTTTTAAACATCTTTTCGAACGATTAATTTGAACCATTTATTCATAATTTTGTACATTATGTTAAATCGTCAAGGGCTAATAAAATTATCGAAATGATTTTGTTGCACCTTTAATTATTTCTCGTTCGACATTTGGCTTCTTTAAGAAGTTATTTCAGAATTCCACAAACTCGTATGTTTTGATGTCTTTTCTAAAGTGGAATGTCGACCATCTAACAGCATAAACATGTCTGCATACTTAAGGAGACGAAGCAGAAAGACTTTTACGATTCATTTCACGCCCACATTGTCAGCTGGCTTGAAAATCTTAATTTACGTCATATGTATCACCGGTCATGCAATTAATCATGGCCTGAGTATATATGCTTAGAATCAGGGAGGAATTACACAGTCGACTGGAATATTAAAGAAGGCATTAGTTGTGTGCCAGAAAAGAGCGCCACTCGTTATGCTACTCTGTAATGATATTGATTTTTATCTATCAGTAATAATAGGTAAAGAAAAGTTTGTTTACAGTTAAAAGAACCCCACATGACAAAAGACAGTAATTTTTCTGAGGCTATCTATGAAAAGAAGCTGGGAGACACAGGAGAACTCATCCAGTAGGAACACAACTATTCTTTAGATTATCTTCTAGATTTCATAAGTTGTCTGCGTGTTTCGGGAACTGTGCTTACATTTTTTGGGCCTCATTACATACTCAGGCTGTATGGTTCTTAGACTGCCTATGGTATGCAAAAGACTAATCTACTTGAATTTACTGCATGCTGGACTGTTATTTGCACGAGGTCTCAAGACGTGCAAGCCGTTAACATATTGGAATACGACAATCTTTCCATATGAATAGAGAATAATTTCGCGTAGTAATATTACACGTGAGGCGCGACAAATGCTCACTTATGATGAAATTGTGACCTTTTAATCGGCCTGAAATTTGTATTGCATTAAACGTTTGTAGAAATTCGGCTTAGCAATCCACAAGCCTGGCTTTTGTTGTCAAATTACGTTGTAAACACTGGCCATATGTTTATTTACATTTTCAGACATGCAGTTCTGGAAAACGTTTACGGGCTTGAAAGCCTGTGCTAGCTGGAGAGCAGATTATAAAGTAGCTTAAACAGTTTCCCCTACAAGGTAATGATAGTGCCAAATTTCTCAAAATTTGTAGTAGGAGCATTTATGTAAATCAAGTTAGATTGCTCGAGATAAACACCACACCCAAGGTATCTAATCGGTCGCATAATATAGAAAAACTACCGTCAGTCACATGTATTGACGCGTTTCGACTTTCCATGATCATCATCATCAGAGTGCGATAGAAAACTGATTAGCGAGAATCAAATCGCAATGTACACGTGAGTCATGGAAAATCATATACGTGTCTCTTACCTCTAGTAGTCTCTAGCGTGCAATGTACTTGATTGTAAATACGGCTGTACAACTTCTACTCAGTCACGAACATTACCAATCGGCAACTCTTGCCACATGTTTATAAGTAATACAATTAAAGAATCATTGATTGTGAGGGTGGTGAAAAAATTCTTCAAATCAAGTTTGTGAGCTTGGAATGAATATCAATTCCGTTGTATTTAACGAGTCGCATAATATAGAAAAACCACCGTTAACCACATGTAGAGAAAATTACTGGAACAATGAAAGCTGCGTTAGTCAAAACGCAGATCAGGTAATTTCAATTAATTCAGTATCGCAACGACATTCATTCAAGAACCACATGTAGTGACGCAGAACTTACTAGCGAGGATCAAGCCGCAGTGCATACATAATATTTAATTATTTTGCCATCGTGCTTCGATTATGGTGATGCTAATGATGATGATGGAAGGTCGAAACCATAGTTTTGCGAAGTTGTTTAATGACTGGTTAAATACATTGGGATTGATGTTTATTTCAAGCTCGCAATCTTTATTTAAAGTATAGTTAGTACTCACACGCGCAATCAATGATTGTTAAAATTAATTGTCTATATATATATATATATATATATATATATATATATATATATATATAAAGCGAAAGCTGCATAGAAATTGTGCAACCGACATTTCCAGTCAAGTAAAATTTATGCGAGACTAATAGAGGTTTGAACCGCATATCAAATTTTGCTTTCAATTTGTATGCATTGCGATTTCATCCTCGCTAGTCAGTTTGCCGTCGTACTTTGATGATGATCATAGAAGGTCGAAACGCGTCAGTACGTGTGACTGACGATAGTTTTTCTACTTTATGCGACTCGTTAAATACGATGGGTTTGATGTTTATGTCAAGCTCTCACACTTGGTTTGAAGTACGTCATTCACCACCCGTGCAATCATTGATTCTTTAATTTTATTGTAACAAAATTGTTGTATATTGTTTTCTGCGGAGAACTAATATAAAATTAAAGTTTGTATTGCGTATTGCGCATCTAGTAACAAATTGATTCGAATAGAACCAGATAGGTAAACCGAAGACAGCATGAACGAGAGGCATACTATCTTGTACATGTGCGTTTCGTGCTTACTGACGACTCATCGTTAAGAGCCGGTACTGTAGCAATAGTCAATTTTGAGACTAAGAACGCGCCAAGGGCACTATCTAGGGTTGGCACTTATTCAAAAGAAAGTCCTCGTAGAAGCGCCAGCATTAGGAGGAATCAGTCAGCAAAATGATGGAAGCAGACTTCGAGGTGCAGTGAACATAAAATAACTATTATTTGTAAATTTGTTTTACTAAATCCATGCTCGTTATGCGAGAAAAATACTATATATATATATATATATATATATATATATATATATATATATATATATATTTGATTTAAAATAAAGCATGTGTAGTACCTTTACAAATGGCTAGTGGTGGGTTGGAAACATTGATTAAAGGACTAAATGCACAAATGAACAATTTGACTGCAGAATTATGCATAATTAAGTCCCGTCTAGATGATACATTGATAATAAACACTGATGGAATCCGCATAAACGACCCAACCAATATAGATGGACACATTAGTGGCGGCCGTGTCGAAAGAAATACGCCGGTGTTTTCAGCCGAAGCGATGAGTTTTTCAGACCGTCATCAGAATTTAAGCCAACACTTGCACCTTTGTATGTGGAAAGGCCACAGTTGTGGTTCGAAAAATTTGAAGCATTATTTCGAGCACATGAATTTACATTAGAAGCAGCTATTGTGCGCGTGACTGTCCAGGAGTTAGTTGACTGGACAGTAGCAGTCCAATTGGAATTACCAGTCGACCTCACGTATGAAGAATACAGAAGTCGAGTGTTGGATCATTTCTGGGCCAGGCCTCAGGAGGTGTTTTCAGAATTGTACAGCCTCAAACCATTACTGGGTGAGATTCCCCTGGATACCATGGCACGCATCTAGCAGTGGTTCTCCAAGCTAATTAAGTCTTTACCCGGGTTGCACCGCATGAGGCCATTATGTTTACGCTGCTGGATCCTACCAGATATGGTGCAAAATCCAGCGCCCAGGGAGGCCTGGAAGAAAGACTTTAGGCTATTCGAAATTCGGCCATGATGACAAACAAAGTGGCAGCAGAGACTCCACGCATGGGTCCGGTTACAACATCTGGCAGGAGCGACATACCTTACTGGAATCCTTCGCGGCATAATCAGCAAGTCCGCGACAGACGGCAACAGCCAGTGGTGTGAAAGAAAAGTCAATATATAAGGACAACAGCTTCGACGAATAAATCGTTTAAGCGTCCACAAGACCAGTATAGTGCTCCAAGAAAACGGCCAGTTTAATGGGGAAACAGGGTCTACAAGTTCACAAATAAAGGTGGTCGAGATCAGGGGCAAAATATTAGTTCTTTAGAAGCTCCGAGGGGTACATCGAGTGTAGACCAGCAGACCAACCTAAAAAGTTTTCCGAATCAGAAGGCCTTCGAAAAAAAAGAAGTATGGGAAACGTTGCCAAATGTAAAGATGTTTATTAAAGTTAAAATTTTAGAACTCTTCAACGGTCAGCCAGTAATAATGCAATTGGATACTGGAGCTGATGTGTCGGTATTACCACTGACTTGGTCATTAAACAACGTAAAACCTAAAAGAGCGAGTTTATGTCAGGCATCGGGCACATCGATGGTGGCTGCGGGCGAATGGGACACGAAATTGTTAATAAATGAAAATATCTACCACATGTATTTTGTTGTTGGGACTTAATTTCATTAGATAATGGGTTAAGAAGATAGACAGCCAAAATAAGCGTATATGCATATCCAGGCCTGAAAGCATAAATTCAATAAAGTCAATATGAACCCATAAGCTGCAGGACTAGTCCAGTTGTCTGCCTGGGTGGTGGAAGAATCTTCAAACCCAATATAACATTATATTCCAACAGCGAACGTCCCAGACTGACGGTCGACCAGTTTAACGTATGGCTAGAACTAAATGAATGTTACGAACCACTAAAAGTATATGGTGCTCCTCCAATGAATTTAGCAGCAGCAACTCGGGCAACCCAAGAAATACTAGAAGCCGTCTTCATCTGTTTTTCGAGCTCCGATGGTTTACGTTGCGAAAATGAATGGTTCGCTCCAACCAGCGACTGATTTTCGGCAATTAAACTTAGTGACTAAACTTGACCCGTATCCCATGCCGGCTCTGCGTGATCTGTTCCTACAGCTTGCGGGAGGCAAATGGTCTGCCGTGCTTGATCTTAAACAGGGATTTTGGCAAATAAGCGTGCAACCCGAAGACCGATGGAAGTTAGCGGTGCAGACACTCTAAGGTCATTTCCAATTCACTCGGGTACCATTTGGTCTTAAAAACGCATCGAAAGTGTTCCAAAGAAAGATAGACTCTTTCGTGCCTGGCTTAACTTGTACAACAGCTTACGTGGACGATGTTATTATATGGGCCACTACTGAACACGAATTACGTGTTAGGCTGCAGAAGATTTCGGCTAAAGCTGTAGAATTGCGATTATATTTTAATCCAGAAAAAGCTCAGATAGTTCGGGAAATGCGATTCCTGGGTCACTCAGTCTCAGCGGAGGAATGTACGCCATTAGTTTCGAATGTACAGCCTATCAAGGATTATCCGGTGCCTACTACTAGAAAACAATTGCGCCGGTTTATTGGTATGGTGAATTTCCATAGACGATATCTCGCAGGGATAGCGGTTAACCATCAACCTTTGTCTAAGCTAACATTTGCCAAGATACCGTTTCGTTGGACGGTGGAGGATCAAGAAGTGCTTATGCTATGCAAGCAGAAATTAACAGACACAACTACTTTGACTTTACCGGTAGGTAACATTTCCATTGTTAAACACGCGTCAGATATCGGGATCGGAGCGGTGTTACAAGCTGACGGACGTCCTGCGCAATATATAAATCACACACTCACTAAGGTGGAACAGAACTATACCGTCACAGAAAAGAAATTACTTGCCGTACAATTGGTGCTACGGAAGCTTAGGTATTTTGGTGGAAACATAGACGTCCTTACCGACCACAAAGCACTAGTGCATTGGAGATCACTGAGTATTGAGAAGAAACGAGTACATCGAGCCATTGAAGAGCTGGAAGAATACGATGTATCAATTCATCATAGAGCCGGGATCGAGAATGCGGCAGCCGATGCGCTCAGCAGAATTTCCGCTGTGCGGGATTCACCACTTATCAAAGTCTCTGAATAACAGGGAAAGGATGCCACATGCCATGAAATAGTTAATCAGTTTAAAAAACGGCACAGTGGTATCCGCGCCCTATAAAACGTTGAGCCTACAAAACGGCCTGTTTGTGCGGAAAGAAGGACAAACAGTGCAATGGTTTGTGCCAGAATCTATAAGAACAGAATTGATGGCCTTTTGGCATGTAACGTTGGGACATCCCGGCGCCGTGTGACTCATTGAGACATTGCTGTCACGATTGTATTGGCCTGGCATGCGCAAAGAAATTCGTACCTTTTGTCAGCAGTGCACTACATGTCAGCGTTGTAAGCCACAAAAGGAGAAAAGGTCACTCCAATTGCTCTCAATGCCACTGCACGGAGCGAGTTTCTGAATATCGACTTGGTAGGTCTACTGCCGGTAGCTCGTGGTGGGGTGTCCTATGTGTTTCCCATGGCCGATAAGTTTACCCGATGTGTCGAGTTTGTACCACTGAAGATGATCACAACAGAAAATTATAACGTGCTAAGAAGAGCGACGGCTCAGTCTATTTGGTGCACCGCAAGTTATTGTTACTGGCCAAAGTGCACAGTTCGAGTCGAGAGAATTTAATCGGTGGTGCTAAAACCTTTACATATAGCATTCCGGCACAGCAACTTGTCACTTGCAGACGGCTGTGCGAGCACACTGGACGATGAAATTACTGCGATGTTGGTGCAAGGAGAGCCCGAAAACGTGGAAAAGCAAATTACAATTGGTCGAGCGGGCAATGCGCTTTACAGTATCAACAACTACAGGATTCGCTCCAACGACCATGCTCTATGGAGGCCATATTAGTTTGCCAGGTGAACCTGTAATCCAAGGATCCCATGAGCGCTGCACCATATCGGAATTTCAGTAGCGACTAAAACAGTTAACTGAACATGAAGCTCTACACAGCGACTAGGCTATGCAAGGCAACCGACACACACTCGCCTAATGGTCGGCGATTATGTCATGGTCGTGAAGGCCGAACCCATGAAACTACAGGCTGTCAATGGTGGGCCGTATCGCGTAGAGAGGGTGGACTCAGAGCACAATACAGTTATTGTTAGCATACCCGATGGACTACGAGCTGCCACAGTTGATCGTTCAAGCAGGGTGCCAATGCAGATTCCTGTCGGGGGGAGGGAGAGATGTTGCAATAGCCACCTTTGAGACTAAGACGCAACAAGGGTCCTATGTAGGGCTGACATTAATTTAACAGAAAGTCCTCGCAGAAGCGCTCGTATTATGATTAAGCAGTCATCACAATGATGGAAGCAGACTTCGAGCTGAAGTGAACATAAAATAATTATTATTTCAAAATTTGTTTTACTAAATCGATGCTCTTTATCCGAGCAAAATCCTATATATACTTGATTAAAAATAAAGCATGTGTGTAAATCTACAAATGGCTTCTGATGGGTTGGAAACGTTGATTCCAGGACTGACTGCACAAATGAACAATTCGAATGCAAAATTAGGTATAATTAAGTCTCGTCTGGATGATACATTGATAATACATACCGATGGAATCCGCATAAACGACCCAACCAATATAGGTGGACACAACAGGTACTACGCTCACTACCCATTGTATATTTGGTCAAGAAATGTGGAACAGGTGGACGGCACAATCTCCTATACGAAAGTTTATTCGAGCAGTAATGGAGTTTACTTGGTATGAAGCCGTCGGTTGTGCACTTGATATAAACACCTGACACATTATGTAGATACATTTGTCAGTATAAACTAAGAATTGTATAGTGTAGAAAAGGCAATTCATCCAGTAGACCGGTTTCGTCCTTATTGGGCACTCATCATGTACTGGCTAGAATTTGCCGCGGACAGGATACGAACCTGGGCACGTCTGCTTCGGAATCTGGTGCTCTAACCACTGAGCCATCCTGCTGCAATACACACTGTACAAATTTCAGTTATATACTAACTAATGTAACTTGGTTAGTCTATTTTTGCTTTAGGTGGAGCTTATATGGCTTCCATTTAGACCCAAAGTTCTAACTAACCATTCACAATCTTTCATTACGGAACAGACACCATACTACATGTGGAAGTAGTATTGAAATGAACAGTTATATCATGTCTACCCTTACTTATGGAATGTACGTTAGCTAAGCAACACACAACGTTAATAAATTTTAGAGAATTCCAGATAATCGCACATGGTTCCAGAATTAGTAAGTTTAAAAAGAAGTCTTGAAATGAGAATCAAGAGCATACAATCGCATTCAACATTAATAAATGTTGGAAAAAGTAATTTTCCTCACAAATTTACAGAAATTTGCCGCAAACAGTAGTTTGGCGAGCAAAATGCAAAAGCGGTTTTCTGAGGTGCGTCCCAGCCAACGTACTCAGCATTTTACAGCTAGAAACATAGAAAATCAACCCGATTAAACACGTCGACTCTTATTATGGGCTCCTAATTTGTACACCAGGTGGGAAGATGGAATGAAAGCGACTCTGTTCAGTATGTAATTGGAAAAAGATCCTATCTGTGAATAACCTTTTCACCCAATGACATGATTTTTGTCATATTGAAAATGTTTGCGAACTACATTTCCTCCAACTTTCTGCATTTAATGTGCTCGAGTATCATAATCAACAGATTAACTGATTCACGATTTTGTTTACGTGGACTGAGTTGTCTCAATTAACCATTTGGCTTTGCGATGCAATAAATGCCACATTTTGAGTGTAAGTGTGTCGGAGTCAGCTGAAGTAATGAAGGTAAGGAGATGAACAATGTGATTATTTCTTTCCATTATTTTTCGTAGCCTGCTCTTTCACATTAGTGTCTGTAATTTTCGGAAATTTTATCATTATTTTATGATGTTATTAAGAACGTAATAGTGATGATACGAAGGGTACTGTATTTCTGCATTTTATACCACTTTCTCCAATAGTTTTTTATCTGTATAATATCTCGCTACTCATTTGCCAATAGGTTATTCCATTTCTACCAGATAATTGGGCGTTCAAGTAAAATGAATAACAATTAACGTTTCTCGTTCGTATTTATAATGGTGGTGTAGACTAAACTTGCATAATGGCGCAAATGCAACGCGTTAACGGGATAGGTTTTGTGCTAAATGAGCATTTATGACTTTGGTTTCACTTGTATGAGTGATACACATGAAGTTAATCAAATGTGACTGATTATTTTTCGGTCCTAAACAAACGCGCGCTCACACACAGGCATGTCATACGCTTATCTATTAAATCGTTAGATGTTGATAGATCACTGTAGTTTCATTTGGATAAGTGTACATGTGCCGTAACTGATTAATTCTGAAACTAGAACAAGCGAGAGTAAATACGCATAAGCATGACGTACGCGTATGTGGTGAGTCATCAGTAGGTGTGATTAAACCATTGTAATATCATTTCAGTGAGTGTACACATGCAGAAACATATAAACGCATACGTGACACACATTTACCCAGTGAAAAGACAGTTATGCTTAAGAGGTCTACCATTAAGTATAAAAGTAACGGTCTACATTATAATTACTACTTGACTTAATGATTGTCAAATTGTTTGTGGGTTGTGCTTTCCGTTGACAAAGCCTACCGAAGCTGGAAGCCGAAAAATTTGCAGTCAAGTGGAAGACAGTGGATGCAACTGTAGTATTAGCAACTTTGAGACCGAGAAAGTTCCAAATTTCCTATTTAGGGCAGACGTGAATACATCAGAAAGTCCTCGCTGAAGTACACGAATTAAGATGAAGCAGTCAGCACAGTGACTGACATTAGAATTGAGCCTATGCTTGCATCCTTGGATGTAGACAAGTCACAGTTCTTGTTAAAAAAATTTTAAGCCTCAGTTTCAGCGCAAGAATTTTCACTATAAGAACCAATTGTGCGCGTAGCTGTCAAAGAATTAGTTTCAGTGCAATTAGAATTTCCTGTCGACCTGAAGTATGGAGATTATAAAAAAACGGGTGTTGGATCACTTGTGAGCCAGGCCTCAGGAGGTGTTTCTGAATTGTGCAGACTAAAACTATTAGTGTGTGAGATGCCCCTTGATACCATGGCACTCATCAAGCGGTGATTATCCAAGCTAACTTAGTCTTTGCCCGAGTTGCAACCGCATGAGGCAATCATTTTCATGCTCCTGCATCCTATTAGATATGGCGCATTATCGAGCGTGCAGGGAGGCATGGATGAAAGAACTCAGGTTCTAAAAATGTCGGCGATGATGACCAAGATATTGGCTGCTGCAACATCAAGCCTGGGTCCCGTTACAACATCCGGTACGGGCGAAATACCCCATTGGAATTCTTCGTGGTATAATCGGCGAATCTGGAATGGAAGGCGACAACTGGTGGCTTGGAAGCAAGGTCAATATATAAAGACACCAGCTGCGACGAATATGTGTCCTAAGGAGTAGCAAAACCAGTATAGTTCTTCTAGAGAACGGTCAGTTTGATGTGAGTAATAGGGTCCACCATCTTACCAATAATGATAGTCGGGATTATGCTTAAAAGGTAAAACCTTTGGAGACTCAGATTTGTAGATCGAGAGGAGAAGACCAGCAGAGCACCATAAAAGTGTTTATAATCAGATGGCCTTCGAAGAAAAAGAAGTATGAGAAACGTTGCCACACGTAAGAATTTTTATTAAAATTACATTTTCAGAACACTTCAACGAACAGCCAGTAATAATGCAATTGGACACGGGAGCTGATGTGTCCCTATTACTAATGAGTTGGCCGTTAAACAACGTAAAACCTACGAGAGCAAATTTGTGTCAGGCATCGGGCGTGTCGATGGTGGCTGCGGGCGAATAGCACACTAAATTATTCATAAACGAATATATCTACCATATGTCTTTTGTTGTAGCGAATACTCGAACGCCGCTATCGGGAATTGATTCTATTAAAAAATAAATTATGATGATCGGTTATCAAAATAAACGTATACACCTCTCAAGGCCGAAAAGCACTAATTCCATATAGTCGACATGCAGCCATAAGGTGTAAACCAGTTGTCTGCTGATTGCAGCGAATGTCCAGGTCCAATGGTCGATCACTTTTAATTATGTCTAGAATGAAATGAGGGATGCGAACCCCCAAAAGTATACGGTTCTCCTTCAAAGAAACAAATAGCAGCGACTCGGGCAACACAAGAGATGATAGAGGCTGGCGTTCTTCAACCATCCTCATCTGTTTTTTGAGCTCCCATGTTTTACGTTACGAAAATGAATGGTTCGCACCGGCTGGCGGCTGATTTCCAGCAATTAAACTTGGTGACTAAATCTGACCGGTATCCTATGCCGACTCTGCATGATCTGTCCCCACAACTAGCGGGAGGCACATATTCTCCGTGCTTGATCTTAAACAGGGATTTTGGCAAATTGGCGTTCGGTCCAAAAACCGGCGAAAGTGAGCTGTGCAAGTAACCCAATGTCATTTCCGATTCACTCGGGCACCATTTGGTCTGAAGAACGTACTTAAACTGTTCCTAAGAATGATGAACTCTTTCGTGTGGGACTCACCCTGTAAAACTGCTTACGTGGACGCTGTTATTATATGGGCCACTACTGGACATCAATTACGTATTCATCAGCAGAAGATGTTGCCCAAAGCTATAGAATGTTGATTACATTTTAATCCAAAAAAACAGTTCAAATTGGTCGGCAAGTGCAGTTCCTGGGTTACTCAGTCTCAGCGGAAGGATGTAAGCCATTCGATTAGAAAATACAGCCTATCAAGGACTATCCGGTGCCCACTACTAGAAAATAATTGCGCCACTTTATTGGTATGGTGAACTTATAAAGACCATATCTCGCAGGGATGGCGGTTAAGCAACAACCTTTTACTAATTCAACTAATGCCAGGATGCCGTTTCATTGGAAGAAGCGTTTATCCTATGTAAACAGAAATTAATAGACGCAACTATTTTGACTTTCCTGATAGAGGGCATGTCAATTGACGGTGGCTCGTGGCGGGGTAGCCTATTTGTTTTCCGTGGTCGATAAGTTTGTACCTCTGAAGGAAATCATAAAGAAGATCGGTGGGGAGTCGATTAGGTGTACCACATGTTATTGCTACCGACCAGAGTGCAGAGTGGTGCAAGGACCTCAACAGAAAATATGCCCGTGCTGCTACTTACCACACGCAGACCAACGCAACGGCTGAGCGAGCACGCTGGACGATGAAGGAGGTATTGCGATGTTGATGGCACGAGACCACGGGATCCTAGAGAGACAAATTACATTTGGTCGAGTGGGTCATGCCATTTACAGTATGAATAGCTACAGGATTCGGTCCACAAACTATGGTCTATGGAGGGCATATTAGATTGACAGGTGAACCCGTGATCTCAGGATCCCATGAGTGCTGCAACATAGCGGATTATCCGGGGTGCCTAAAACAACTAACTAAATGTGTGGAAACCACACAACAACAAGCCTAGGCAGGACGACCTACACGCACTCGCCTAATGAACGGCGACTATGTCATGGTCGCAAAGGTCGAGCCGATGGTATTACAGGCCGTCAATGAGGGTCCATGTCGTGTGTAAAAGGTGGATGTACAGCAAAATACAGTTTTCGTCACATGCTTGATGGACCACAAGCTATCGCATTTGACCGCTTAAGTAGGGGACCAAAGCCGACAGTTGAGGGGGGAGGTGGAGATGTATCAATATCCTATCTAGGGCAGGCGTTAATACAACAGAAAATCCTCATAGGGGTTCACGAATTAAAATGAAGAGGTCAGCACAATGATGAAAAGAACTGAATATAAGATGATAAATATTTGCATTTTATTTTACTAAGAGAACGCGTTTTATACGAGCAAACTTCTATAACTAATTGATTAAAAATATAAAGCACTTTTGTTAAGTTTTAAAATGACTTCTGACTGATTGGAATACTTTGACTGGGGAAGTCGAGCATTGCACGCGAATTTCGCCTTCATGTTCCATGAAACCATCCACAGATCTTTATCGGAACGAGGTTAACACATTTGCTTAAATCTGTTATTGCGAGCATTTTGTTTTGAATTGGAAATGAGATACCGAAATGTTGCCAGTCAACTAAGGTTAGATCCTACCTCATTTCCAGTGGTCAGTACTAATGATGTGGAAGCCTTCGGAGTGAGTAGACGAATCAGCACCCTGCCATCACGAAGACGAATTCAACGCGTACTTGAAAATGAGGGTCAGTTTCGAATTTTTGCGAAACTGATAGTGCAAATCTATTACTCACACAAGAAAACCGTGGATACTATAAATTTGACGACCGCACTGCGCAATCTCGTAGAGCAACATTCAAAAGATGATTCACTGCTTTTTTTTAAGCGTAGGGCGTGAGATTCAATATTGATTCGAATTTCCTCTTGCTTAAATCCAACCCAACGCAATTCTGTCTACTTTTGGTACGTGCACAATACATATGCTGTCGACACAAAGTTTTAAAAAATTATTCATATAGCAAGCGCAAATTCCTTAGCATGGCCAGCTTCGTACCTATTGGACACTCGTGAGTAGTAACCTGAATTGACGTGGCGGGCATATTAACCTAGGAGGATTCGAATCAGAGTAATGTAGTTTTCCGTCATATGTAAACTTAGGCAGATTGGACAGTCAGTGTTGCATATGAGTTCAGTTTGGCATCTCTCTCGACCTGCGGTCCCAACTGTTCATTGTCCATCTCTTATTATAGGACAGACGCCATTCTAAGCTTACAATGGATTTTGAGTTGATGTCTAATGGCACGATTTAAGTACATTTGTTGACGGTACAAATAAATAATGCATTAGATAATAAATACAGCTCATCAACTTTGCCAGATTCGTCCTCATCTTTTACACATTAATAATAGCCAGAACATATATATATATATATAATGTCGCCAACACAGTCAGTATTTTTGTCTCCCCATTTCCCATGATAACACAATCCATCATTTATTGAATATATAATCCATTTATAATCAATCAGCCTTTTGAGTGTTGATCATATTTTATGTTAATGACAAATCGTTAATAATGTTAACTATGATTTTAAAAAACGAAAATGACCGTCTAGAAAAATATCCTAATGTACAAAAATGAGTAGTATTCAAAAATCTAAAATTCCGTACATCAATAAGCTGAAACTAGTATTCTGTACAGACAAGAATAAAATGACCATAAACATTTGTCGTGCTAAAAACAAGGATGCCAAATTGAAAATAGTGTTCTGTACATATAAGAATAAAATTACTGTGAAAATGGCCAGGACATATATTCATATATATATATATATATATATATATATATATATATATAGTTATTTAGAAAAGTCTAAGTAGGGATTTGCCAATTCGCCATAAGTAGGCGACAAAATTGCTATCAGTCGCCGAAGGCAAATTAAAGTCTAAACGAAAAATATATTTACCCTCAGAGAGACTTTACTCAAAATGCAAATGAGCAAAATAATATACACAGTGAAGAGAGTAAACTGCAGAACTAAGTGAAGGCTTCCAGAAATTAACCAACTATGCATATGCACCTCATTAATCATGGGTTACTAAATTAGAGATTTCATATATGACATTTGGTCATATTGATTTTTGCGGAGAGCCTGTTTTTCAAGGCGAGTATTTGATTCTTGCTTGCGTAACGTGAGACGAATTCAACAAACATGAGAGGTAATCTGTTTTTCTGGATTGCTCAACTGCTAAACTCCTGTATTTTTAATGCTTTGGATATCAATTTAAAATTAAAATTGATTCCTAAGTCACTGCAAGTGAATTTCTGTAGCGCCATATCACAAAATGAGACTTTTTCGTAGTGGAGATTATAGAATTGTCAAGTGTCGACAGGAAAGAGGTTGAATTCAATGCCCGTGAAAATGCAGTCTTAGATACCGAGAGGTACCTGAGATACCGAATAAGTAATTCAAGTTCATTTAACTCCATATAGTACGTTTTCTGCTGTGCGTATGTGAGGCCCAAGGAAGGTAGAACTTCATCTGTCCGTGCAACTGGCAGTAGAATGGTTTATTGTGTATTTTAGTAAGGTAACTAGTTGATTGGTGTTCTTCTCTGTTCGTAAAAAAAACTATCACAGATAAGAAGAGGCTCAAAACGGGGTGCGATTAAACGGTCTTTGCGAAGAAGATTAAATTTTATTTGTAAGCTTGCAACGCAATAAGCATGCTGTTTTGTTGTGCGACATTTAAATAAGATTAGACCTGAAACTAAGCCTAAAAGTGAATAATTGAAATGTGCCAACACATGGAGCCAAACACTACCAGTCGCCGGAGGCAAATCTAGACAAAAGGAGAGAAAAGTTTCAACGCCTCAATTGATGGAGAGCATTAATGCAAGCGAGAAAGAAATTATATTAAATAAGATTTGTATATACGTCATAGGCATATTAAAAATGATGAAAAAACTGAAGCAAAAACGGACAAATTTATGATGAAAAAGATGAAAATGAGTAAGTTTATCTGAAAGAAAAACTTAAATACCACACCAATCGATGCAATTTTTTGTGTGTTAATCGTTCGACCAATATAGCCACTGATAAATAGACAAATAAACCCCGTCTTCATGAAAGTCATTTGGTTATCTGCCGGTTGATCAGTTATCTGGGCAATAAAATTATATATATATATATATATATATATATATATATATATATATATATATATATACATATATTCATTGTACCCTTACTGTGTGCAAAAACAAAAAGAAATTTTATCAGATATAAAGAAAATTTCTTTCTCATGGTCTTCTCAAATATCTACTCATGAACATATCTTTATATATAAATTGGAAAGCAAAATAAGATAGAAATATGTGAACAAAGAGAGTGTGAAAAATAGAAACCAATCAAATTGCGTGCGTCACATCCAGTTCAAACTCAATGCTTGTACGTGCTTCTTCTGCTTACATAAATCCGGCTGCAATTTGTTTATCCATAAGGCTTCGTATGTGGCTAGCTCCCTTTTGTTTTTGCATTTAGTAATTACTTTGAATGCTACGTCTGGAGAACATGCGTGCGTTGTTTCGATGATGTGTTGCGCAATAGCAGACGTGTATTCACCATTTGATTTAAAACGGGCGTTTAAGTTGCCATGTTCCCTCATTCGAGTAATTAACCGTCTGGTCGATCGGCCTACGTGAGTTGATCGAAAACTTGCGCATGTATATTGGTAAATAATATTTGATATCAACATTAACGGCTGTTTCTCTTTGATTGCTGGTAAAGGCAAGTGTGTTACCCTAAATAACACTCGTAGTTTGGCTGCATTAAATGTGCGTGTTAATGCTGCTTCAGCTTTCTTTTGTGCCATTCGGGAAACTGCATTCCTCTTAAATGAGATGTTTAGGTAGACGCGTTTCTTTTTTGGCCCGTAATACGTCTGTTTCTGTTTAATTCCCCTTTTAATAATTGATTCAATTAATTGTCTGGGATAGCCATTAGACATTAAATCGTTAATTGCCTTATTATATTCATTTTCTTTAGAATCTTGACTAACCAACCTGTCAATTCTTGAAAAGCAACCACGAACTGTTGATAATTTATATTGAAATGGCACAAAACTGCTGTAATGCAAATACTGTGCAGACCATGTTGGTTTATGGTAAATTGTTCTGTTTAATTTACCATTACTTTCTTTCTTTAATAGTACATCTAGGAAAGGCAGACAGTCATCTTTCTCGTGCTCTGACGTGAAACCGATATTCTTAGGTGCTTTGTTGAAACTCTGAAGCAATGTTCGTGATTGCGACCTGTTCTTAAGTACAAGAAAATATATCATCCACGTACCGTATATATTGAGCACATTTACTTATGTCACTCTTTAATGATGTATTTTCTAGGTGCCCTAGAAAAATCTCAGCCAACACTGGAGATAAGGGGCTTCATTGCGACACCATCAGTCTGTTTGTAGATTTTTCCATTAAAACGAAATCGTACGTCTTTCGTGCATAATAAGATAAGCTTGCGTAGAGTTTGACCTGGCACCGGCGATGGTAATATATCGTGTTCTACCGCTTTGACTATAATGTCAATGGTTTCATCAATTGGAACATTTGTAAACAAAGACGCAACATCAAAAGATACCATAATCTTGTTTTTAACATTTATATCTTGAATTTTGTTTACAAACTCAAACGAATCGGCAACCGAATGATTACCTAGTAGTTTACGTAATGGTTCAAGTAAACGAACTAGCCATTTAGCTAGTGCATGAAACGGAGAATTTACCATTGATAAAATTGGCCTCATAGGACAACCTCTTTTGTGTGTTTTTGGTAATCCGTACATTATTGGTGTAGATGATCCAACTGGCTTGAGCTTCTGTGCAGTGGCCTCATCAATAAATCCGGCATCTGTCAAAATCTTAATTTCATTAATTACTTTGCGCTCCACCTTGTCTATTTCATCTGATTTATCGTCTAGACGTGTGAATTTTGTATTGTCATTTAACACGTTTTCCATCTTTTGTACGTAGTCAGATTTGTCCATTATAACTAACTGCGCTCTTTCCTTTATCAGCGCGTAGTATTTTGATGTCTGCATTTCTGCTGATATTTCTAAGTGCATTTAGATGCTGCTGTGTCAACGCATGCTGCTCTGCACATTTAGACGATTTCAAGTGTGAAGCCTGATCAACTAGTGTAGCCTTGAACCAATTTTTATAATCAATACTGGTAGGCTCCAAGTCAGCTGTTTGTTCAAATAACAATTCAAATGCTGCCTCAAAATCAACATTGCATTTATTAGAAGGATGTATTCCATAATTTCGGCCCATCGATAGTGCCTCCATTGTTAGCTGATCGATTGGCACTTTTGATAAGTTAAGCACACGCTTATCAAGATCGGTCGGTATTAAATCACACAAAACTCCAGGTTTTACATCTTTTTCCAATTTGTTCAAAATTCTTGCTTTATCTTTCTTCATAACTGTCGGCAAAAACATCAAAAATTTCATTCTTGCAAAAAGACTTAGTTCATCTAATACACAAGATACACACCCAATTCTTGCCTGTAGCACTGCTTCATCTTCCTTCAACTGCTCAATTTTAGAATACGTCAACCTTGTAAGATTTCTTCGGTTGACTCGTAGTTTTGACTTCCGTAAACTGCGTACCAAAACACCTGGGAACCGTAATTGTTTAATACACTGATAATAATGTTTTAACCACAATTGCGTTCTTTGCGCTCTACACTTTAACGTCACTAGTTCATCTAGTTTTCTGAAAGATTCTTTTGAAATGCGAGCTTTAATAAAATTCATTGTACCCTTTTTATGTGCAAAAACAAAAAGAAATTTTATCAGATATAAGAAAATTTTCTTTCGCATGGTCTTCTCAAATATCTACTCATGAACATATCTTTATATATAAATTGGAAAGCAAAACAAGATAGAAATATGTGAAACATAGAGAGAGTGTGAAAAATAGAAACCAATCAAATTGCGTACGTCACATCCAGTTCAAGCTCAATGCTTGTACGTGCTTCTTCTGCTTACATAAATCCGGCTGCAATTTGTTTATCCATAAGGCTTCGTATGTGGCTAGCTCCCTTTTGTTTCTGCATTTAGTAATTACTTTGAATGCTACGTCTGGAGAACATACGTGCGTTGTTTCGATGATGTGTTGCGCAATAGCAGACGTGTATTCACCATTTGATTTAAAACAGGCGTTCAAGTTGCAATGTTCTCTCATTCGAGTAATTAACCGTCTGGTCGATCGGCCTACGTAAGTTGATCGACAACTTGCGCATGTATATTGGTAAATAATATTTGATATCGACATTAACGGCTGTTTCTCTTTGATTGCTGGTAAAGGCAAGTGTGTTACCCTAAATAACACTCGTAGTTTGGCTGCATTAAATGTGCGTGTCAATGCTGCTTCAACTTTCTTTTGTGCCATTCGGGAAACTGCATCCCCCTTAAATGGGATGTTTAGGTAGATGGTTTTCTTTTCTGGCCCATAGTACGTCTGTTTCTGGTTAACTCCCCTTTTAATAATTGATTCAATTAATTGTCTGGGATAGCCATTAGACATTAAATCGTTAATTGCCTTATTATATTCATTTTCTTTAGAATCTTGACTAACCAACCTGTCAATTCTTGAGAAGCAACCACGAACTGTTGATAATTTATATTGAAATGGCACAAAACTGCTGTAATGCAAATACTGTGCAGACCATGTTGGTTTATGGTAAATTGTTCTGTTTAATTTACCATTAGTTTCTTTCTTTAACAGTACATCAAGGAAAGGCAGACAGTCATCTTTCTCGTGCTCTGACGTGAAACCGATATTCTTATGTGCTTTGTTGAAACTTTGAAGCAATGTTCGTGATTGCGACCTGTTTTTAAGTACAAGAAATATATCATCCACGTACCGTATATATTGAGCACATTTACTTATGTCACTCTTTAATGATGTATTTTCTAGGTGCCCTAGAAAAATCTCAGCCAACACTGGAGATAAGGGGCTTCCCATTGCGACACCATCAGTCTGTTTGTAGATTTTTCCATTAAAACGAAATCGTACGTCTTTCGTGCATAATAAGATAAGCTTGCGTAGAGTTTGACCTGGCACCGGCGATGGTAATATATCGTGTTCTACCGCTTTGACTATAATGTCAATGGTTTCATCAATTGGAACATTTGTAAACAAAGACGTAACATCAAAAGATACCATAATCTTGTTTTTAACATTTATGTCTTGAATTTTGTTTACAAACTCAAACGAATCGGCAACCGAATAATTACCTAGTAGTTTACGTAATGGTTCAAGTAAACGAACTAGCCATTTAGCTAGTGCATGAAACGGAGAATTTACCATTGATAAAATTGGCCTCATAGGACAACCGCTTGCACAATATCTGATAAAATTTCTTTTTGTTTTTGCACATAAAAAGGGTACAATGAATTTTATTAAAGCTCGCATTTCAAAAGAATCTTTCAGAAAACTAGATGAACTAGTGACGTTAAAGTGTAGAGCGCAAAGAACGCAATTGTGGTTAAAACATTATTATCAGTGTATTAAACAATTACGGTTCCCAGGTGTTTTGGTACGCAGTTTACGAAAGTCAAAACTACGAGGAAAATCAAAACTACGAGTCAACCGAAGAAATCTTACAAGGTTGACGTATTCTAAAATTGAGCAGTTGAAGGAAGATGAAGCAGTGCTACAGGCAAGAATTGGGTGTGTATCTTGTGTATTAGATGAACTAAGTCTTTTTGCAAGAATGAAATTTTTGATGTTTTTGCCGACAGTTATGAAGAAAGATAAAGCAAGAATTTTGAACAAATTGGAAAAAGATGTAAAACCTGGAGTTTTGTGTGATTTAATACCGACCGATCTTGATAAGCGTGTGCTTAACTTATCAAAAGTGCCAATCGATCAGCTAACAATGGAGGCACTATCGATGGGCCGAAATTATGGAATACATCCTTCTAATAAATGCAATGTTGATTTTGAGGCAGCATTTGAATTGTTATTTGAACAAACAGCTGACTTGGAGCCTACCAGTATTGATTATAAAAATTGGTTCAAGGCTACACTAGTTGATCAGGCTTCACACTTGAAATCGTCTAAATGTGCAGAGCAGCATGCGTTGACACAGCAGCATCTAAATGCACTTAGAAATATCAGCAGAAATGCAGACATCAAAATACTACGCGCTGATAAAGGAAAGAGCGCAGTTATAATGGACAAATCTGAATACGTACAAAAGATGGAAAACGTGTTAAATGACAATACAAAATTCACACGTCTAGACGATAAATCAGATGAAATAGACAAGGTGGAGCGCAAAGTAATTAATGAAATTAAGATTTTGACAGATGCCGGATTTATTGATGAGGCCACTGCACAGAAGCTCAAGCCAGTTGGATCATCTACACCAATAATGTACGGATTACCAAAAACACACAAAAGAGGTTGTCCTATGAGGCCAATTTTATCAATGGTAAATTCTCCGTTTCATGCACTAGCTAAATGGCTAGTTCGTTTACTTGAACCATTACGTAAACTACTAGGTAATTATTCGGTTGCCGATTCGTTTGAGTTTGTAAACAAAATTCAAGATATAAATGTTAAAAACAAGATTATGGTATCTTTTGATGTTACGTCTTTGTTTACAAATGTTCCAATTGATGAAACCATTGACATTATAGTCAAAGCGGTAGAACACGATATATTACCATCGCCGGTGCCAGGTCAAACTCTACGCAAGCTTATCTTATTATGCACGAAAGACGTACGATTTCGTTTTAATGGAAACATCTACAAACAGACTGATGGTGTCGCAATGGGAAGCCCCTTATCTCCAGTGTTGGCTGAGATTTTTCTAGGGCACCTAGAAAATACATCATTAAAGAGTGACATAAGTAAATGTGCTCAATATATACGGTACGTGGATGATATATTTCTTGTACTTAAAAACAGGTCGCAATCACGAACATTGCTTCAAAGTTTCAACAAAGCACATAAGAATATCGGTTTCACGTCAGAGCACGAGAAAGATGACTGTCTGCCTTTCCTTGATGTACTGTTAAAGAAAGAAACTAATGGTAAATTAAACAGAACAATTTACCATAAACCAACATGGTCTGCACAGTATTTGCATTACAGCAGTTTTGTGCCATTTCAATATAAATTATCAACAGTTCGTGGTTGCTTCTCAAGAATTGACAGGTTGGTTAGTCAAGATTCTAAAGAAAATGAATATAATAAGGCAATTAACGATTTAATGTCTAATGGCTATCCCAGACAATTAATTGAATCAATTATTAAAAGGGGAGTTAACCAGAAACAGACGTACTATGGGCCAGAAAAGAAAACCGTCTACCTAAACATCCCATTTAAGGGGGATGCAGTTTCCCGAATGGCACAAAAGAAAGTTGAAGCAGCATTGACACGCACATTTAATGCAGCCAAACTACGAGTGTTATTTAGGGTAACACACTTGCCTTTACCAGCAATCAAAGAGAAACAGCCGTTAATGTCGATATCAAATATTATTTACCAATATACATGCGCAAGTTGTCGATCAACTTACGTAGGCCGATCGACCAGACGGTTAATTACTCGAATGAGAGAACATTGCAACTTGAACGCCTGTTTTAAATCAAATGGTGAATACACGTCTGCTATTGCGCAACACATCATCGAAACAACGCACGTATGTTCTCCAGACGTAGCATTCAAAGTAATTACTAAATGCAGAAACAAAAGGGAGCTAGCCACATACGAAGCCTTATGGATAAACAAATTGCAGCCGGATTTATGTAAGCAGAAGAAGCACGTACAAGCATTGAGCTTGAACTGGATGTGACGTACGCAATTTGATTGGTTTCTATTTTTCACACTCTCTATGTTCACATATTTCTATCTTGTTTTGCTTTCCAATTTATATATAAAGATATGTTCATGAGTAGATATTTGAGAAGACCATGCGAAAGAAAATTTTCTTATATCTGATAAAATTTCTTTTGTTTTTGCACATAAAAAGGGTACAATGAATTTTATTAAAGCTCGCATTTCAAAAGATATATATATATATATATATATATATATATATATATATAATATATATATGTCTAAAAACAAAGTTAAAATAGAATTTATATATAATTATTAAAATGCAGTAGTGAAATGTTCAAATTTTCTGCAATAAAGCTTTCATTAATTAATTGCTACATATTGCCTATCGAGTAACAAGTTATTTCAAATTTAACCAGAAATATATTCCGAAGTCAGCGTGATCAAAATGTACAACATTTACAGTCAAGTTCAATGTATGCGAGACTGCATGAGGTGAGAGCCGCATATTTAAATTTGATTTCCATATATATTCAATGCGGTTTGATCCTCAATGGTCAGATTGCCGTCGTACTCTGATAATGATCATGGAAGGTCGAAACGCGTCAGTGCGTTGCGGCTGGCTGTAGTTTTATGTTGTTCGACGACTGGTTAAATACAATGGGATTGGTGTTTACTTCAAGCTCGCAAACTTGATTTAAAGAATATTTACCACCACCCGCGCAAACAATTATTGTTAAATTGTATTGCCTATATATGTATAGGTGGCGAAAGCTACAAACAGTTAATGTTCATGACTGCATAGAAATTGTGCAGCCGACATTTCCAGTCAAGTTCAATGTATGCGAGACTGCTAGAGGTGAGATGCGCATATCTAAATTTGATTTCCATATATATTCAATGCGGTCTGATCCTCGATAGTCAGTTTGCCGTCGTACTCTGATAATAATCATGGAAGGTCGAAACGCGTCAGTGCGTTGCGGCTGGCGGTAGTTTTGTTATGTTGTTCGACGATTGGCTAAATACAATTGGATTGGTGTTTACTTCAAGCTCGCAAACTTGATTTAAATAATTGTAAAACAAGCGTTTTTACTTACTTGTGACGCACCAGGGTATCCAGCTGCACACCCAAAACCGAATGAATATTTTGTGAATATATATGGAACAGTTTGGTGATGCAATCTTCAATTCATATGTGTATAAAGTATTTTGTAGTGCGAATTAAAAGAAAAATTACTATACATAATATACACTGAGCCATTAAATGATACCAACAGTAAAACAGCGATTATGAACACCTGTTTATCCCGTGAAGACTTGCTCTCTGGTCTGGATCGGTATCAATTATCCCATTAGTCTTTTTTTTAAAATCGGCCGGCATGTCGATTGGAATCTTATTAAGTAAATATCAAGAGGAGATTTGGATGAGTGTTTTGACATTCTTTCGTCAGAGAAGAATTAGTCTATTAGCCATAAAATACTTAAAATGTCTAAAAGGCAATTTTATTGTAAAATGTTTACGTTTTTGTAGAGACCTCGACAACGCCTATTTATTGCAATGGCCTCGAAACTGTAGAGCAATTTGTTCGAGCACTGGTATTAATATGGTGTTTTCTGAGCCCATTATATACTGCGTTTTGTAACGTTTCTTTTATTTGAAAATTTTATTCTACTATATATATATATATATATATATATATATATATATATATATATAACTTTTATTTTGGCAGATTTTTTTATTTGAACAAAATTGATAAGATGAAGCAAGAAAGCCTTCTGTACTACATATAATGTGCTTCAACAAAATCATACCTGGCAGTACATTTTTTTAGGTACAAGCAAAATAAATACCCTTCAAGTATTGTCATTAAATGGAATTATATTTTAAAACTGAAATCTGAATTAGAAAAAAACTGGAATCCGGCCTTTTTTATAGACAAAATGTACAAATGAAAATTTCGCGTGTTCTTATCGAAGAAGCTGAAATTTTCAGGCATACTTTTCAATTAGTTATTTGATTTTAAAGCGGATGGTGTTGACAACCCACGATGGTCTAAAGCAGAACACGTGTACATTTTTTTTCAATTTCAAATATTAATTTAGTCAACGAAACCTTTGAGTAAAACACATATGACAGCTTTACGATAATTGGCTAAAGTCGTAATCGTGTTTCTCATTAACCATTACTTGTCCGCAATTAGGGATTGTTACTGAAGGTGAAAAATTTCGAGGTTCGTTTCGACTGAGTTATGATGTCTGCTAGACGAAGGAAAGATTACGTATACCGAACACGAACACTTGAGGCCAACCGGAGCATAGACATTTAGATTGAATGCGCTACCAAGGACGCGTGAACCTTAGACAAATTGTTTCAATGACTAATACATCAACACACGAAATGGACAAATAATTAGCTATCCTAGTACAGCTTAAAAGTTTCGCTTCGCCTTGTTTAAAATGTATGAAAATTTAATGTTTGAAATCGTTGTATTTATTTGATGTTCAGTTGTTATTTTTTAAAGTCCATTTAAAGGAAATTATTCAGTTCGTTCGAAATAATTTTCAGAATTTTAAGCGGAATGTAGCGCAGTTGGTAAGATTACTTCCTTAGTGTTGCTCAGACATTGAATCAATTTTCAATGGCTAATTATACACACAAAAAGATGGTTTAAGGACTGGTTCGGCTTTGGCTCCATTCATTGCCAATGCATTTATGTACATTTTGGAAGGGAACAACTAAGCTATTTTATGAAATGTAATAATACAACCCCTACATTGATGATATATTTTTTGTCTGTGTAAATCGTGTGCATGCTGAAGAACTGATTAATAAATTAATTCGAAGGAATCAAAATATTTAATTTCCAAACGAGAAATGCTATTGCAATGGGCAGATTTTGTCGAAAACTGTGCAAACAAATAAAATTTATATGTGCACTGTAATTACCATTCGAGTCAATCAGTTGATGGGATGGAGCGAAAGCGCTTTTACATAGTATATATATATATATATATATATATATATATATATATATATATATATATATATATATATAGATTAAACAATTAATAGCTTTGAACAAATGATTTACGTATTTCAAAGCTCAATTCACCATATAAAGTATATGCTATACCTGTAAAATTCATTAAAATCATGGGTTGGGAATTACAACTACTTTTGAGCGCCTGTTGCACCAGCAAAACCTTATACTCTGGCCTCGATCGACGTGGGTTAACACTTTTTCGTGGCAATCAGGACATCAATCAATGCAAATTGTAACCGTCATATATGCACTGTTACGGAGAACTTTTATATATTTAATCATGTATTATATATTGCGTATCATTTAACAACCTAGTTGAACTACGACCACAAGAATAAGATAAACTTAGCATGTTAAAACGGTATAATCTCACTTATACATGCGTTTCGGGCTAATCTGGCGTCTTAACAGGAGAAGCTGACACAACACGCACATTTACTTATGAATGTACCTTTATTCATTCTGAATTTTGCATATTTGCCTGGTCCTAGTTAAACCAATTTGTTTATAAACACGCAAAACCTAACGCATTGACACATATATACATTAGTTCTTCAGCATCGAAACCATATACCTATTATAGGCATTTTAGTATATTTTGTTTGTCCATCATTAGACCATCTTCAGTAGTCTTGCGCTTATACAGGGCATGATGAAGCTTCAAAATAAATTATTTTCAAAAAGAACCTGTGTACAGAAATTTGTAAACATTTCATCAATGAATCAATTTTGAGAATGCGTGTCACCATTATGTTAGCCAAATAATCATGAATTTATGAGTATGTTCATATTCATATATATATATATATATATATATATATATATATATATGTTTTTAATTAAATTGGAATAGAATGCTTAGCTGAAAATAAAATGCGTATAGCCAGTATAAGTTTAATATCTTATTTGCGATGCATTCGTTTTAGCCGTTTGATATTTCAACTACCATTGCCTTTCATTGAAACCGTTCTGGAATTTTTATAGATAAATTGATTAAAAAACACATCATGAGATCATTTTTAGCGTGAGGAAGTTAACTACTTATAATCGCTGCCGTATACCGTAATTGGTCGTATTAAGAAAAATACCAAAATCAATTATTTGTTTAAATCGGAATTATCGAATCGTTTTTAAGTCACCGTTAGCTTGTCTACCGTTATCAGCTAAACAAATTTAATTTCGAAGGGTTTAATTAGTGATGATATACGCATGTAATCATTATCTAATTATCATTAATTTCTCCATTGAGAAAAATCAAAATTTCGCGTCCAGTGTCCAGCAGGTGTCATTAAAGAGGAAACTTTAACAGAGGCCTAATTTTTTAAGGGTTTAACATTTCGATTTTACCGATGTGGTAAGACAGTCTGTCACACTGTCCTAAAATTCTATTTATTTAAATAGATTCGTTCTAACTTTTCATATACTTAGTTTGTTTTGCAAAAACATAGCTGACATTTTAATTTATTAAACTATGTTAAAATTTAGTAAAGCATGGATAATAACATTGTAATAAGCGTCATATACTGTTTTTATAAATAGGCGAACATTGGTTACGCGGGTGGTGATAACAATTATTATAATCAAGGTTGTGATTTTGATATAAGCAAATGACCCATTAATTTATTACATATGCCAGTATAAACTAAGAATTGTATAGTGTAGAAAAGGCAATTGGATGCCATGTGAGCTCCACCTAAAGGAAAAATTGACTAACAAAGTTACATTAGTTAGTATATAAATGGAAATTGTGTGTAGTGTAGCGTGCGGCAGGATGGCTCAGTGGTTACAGCACCAGATTTCGAAGAAGATGGGCCCAGGTACGAGCCCTGTCCGCGGCAAATTCTGGCCAGTACAGGATGAGTTACGAATACGGACGAAACCAGTCTACTGGATGAATTGCCTTTTCTACATCATATAATTCTTAGTTTATACTGACATATGTAAGTAATTAACGGGTCAGGTGCTTATATACTGTTTTTTTTGCGGAGAACTAAAATATATTCAGTTTTGTATAATGTGTTGCGCACCTGGTAACAAATTATTTCAAATAGGACCGAAAGGAAAAACAGAAGTCAGTATGAAAAAAGGTATACTATCATGTACACATACGTTTTGTGCTTACTGGCGACTCATCAGTAGGAGCCGCTACTACGCTATGCACACTACATATTTTGTCAAGTAATATGGAGCATTTCTACTGCACAATCTTCCGTACAAATGTATACTCTAGCTGTAATGAATTTAGTTCCATATAAGGTCTTCTACAATTCAATTTTAAAGTAATATGACTATATTTAGTTCCTACCGAACCTGTAATGAGTAACAGCACTATGATTGCCGAATCGTTGGCTGGTACAAAAACTACGGTTGCTGAGTCGGTACATGGCACCAACACTATGGTTACCACGTCGGTACATGGTACCAACATAGCAGATTTCAAGATATGCTAAATTTCACCAAAATTGGAATTATAACTACTTCTGATTACCTGTTACACGAGATCAAGGCCAGTTTTTAAGGATTTGCTTGAGTAACGGGTATTCAAAAGTAGTTAGAATTCCCATTTTGATGAAATTTAAAATATTTTGAAATCTATTGTGTTGGTACCATTTACCGACTAGGAAACCATAGGTTTGATACCATTTACAGAGTCGGTTTATATTACACATAGTGAGTTGGCTTTGAACTTGCATTGCCGACGCTTTTGTATGAACTTAACTCCACAACTGCCTGTATGCCCATTCGTATAAAAGATCGTACCGTCCAATTATTCCAGATTCCATGACGAAATATACGATGGGTATAGGGCGTACTACCGGTTTCCACTGAGGAGTTGCCAGTAAGCACGGAACGAATGTGCATAGGAGATTATACCTTCCGTGCATGCTGACTCTTATTTTATCCTTCAGGTCATATTTAAACTAATTTGTTACTAGATGCGCAACGCCTAATACACAAATGCCATACGCATTTAGGTGGTTTACTGACGTGACTCAAACTCTTGAAGTGTGTTTGGCCCTCACGTAACGCGACCAAAATTGCATAACTAATCGTGCACCCTAAAAAAGATATCTTCATATTTTTAAGGAAAGCTATAATGCTACAGATATCTCTGCTGATGTGTGTCATTATTGACCATTAAAACCTACTGGGGCTTCACTGACGGGGACTTTTCCATTCCGTCATACAACTCAGATCTTTTCTGTTAAAATCTTTAATTTAGACATTGATGTCCACATATGTTATGGAATGTTTTTATGTTTGTTCGTCTGTTTCCCAGATTGCATATAATATCGAAAATAAGTTGTAAAATTGCATTAGAATCCTTAACTCAAGTTTGCAAGCCTGAGATAAACACTAATCCCATTGCATTTAACAAGTCCAACAAAATACCAATAAAACGCCAGTCACACATACTGAAACTTAAGCGTTGCGGTTTATTCCACACTAGCCAGTTTCCTAGTTTCACCTGATGATAATCGTAGAAGGTCTAAATACATTGACACAGGTGATTGAAGGTAGTTTTTCTATGTTGTGTGACTGGTTAGTTAAAATGAGTTTAGTTTTTAACTTAAGCCCTCAAACTCGGTTTAAATAATTGTTATCATCATTCGCACAATCAATGATTTCTTAATTTTATTCTTTCATCGTTGTTTGTTTCCTGATGTGCAACTGTTAAATGTGTCTGCGTAGCATTTATTGAATAAGGTAGATTCACTTGCGTGAATTTTTTTGTTTTTCATAAAAACTAAAACACTATTTACAGACTTCCCAGGGGAAATAATATAAAAATGAAAATAAAAAATAATATACGATTAGACATAAGACAAGTTTATCGATTTTGGCATCTTAAAACATGTAATTTTTTTAAAAAATGTCCAAAAGAAAAGAGGTAATAAACGCGAGAAAAAAATCGTTTTTTAACCTTTTTGTTCAATAGACTGCGTTTATTCTTAATTAAAGAAATATTTTATATTATTTTTGCTAACTACGTGATCTGTGTGAATTAGTTAAAATTTAATGTTACACAAGTGTTGATGCCAATTCATAGATATGTATATAATGTTTACGTACAGCCTATGTATGCATGGTTTATGAAATGACCTTTTCAATAAAAGAGATATTTTACATTGCAGTAATTTATGTGATCTGGAACTTCTTTAGGCAAGCGGTAGTAGATTGACTCGGAATGCCGTTCTTTACTTGCTTGCCAACAGTGTTGCTTCATTTATCTGTTAACCTTCAAAAAATGTTGCTGGTTGGTTCGAGCCATGTATTTCAGAACCAGAAACTTGATGGGTAGCATAGAAGCACTGTTCGTTTTCAATGTGATACGGGTTGATTAATGTATACCAATAACAATATTGGCGAAATTTTTATTGATATTAATAACTTTACTGTTAGCAAGATGTTTTTGTATAACTAGAATCCCTAAAAAACAAATGTACGGGGCAATTAGTAATCACGCCGCGAATTCTGTTGCTGATGATGCTCAAATGGAATAAGGGGTTGACGTAGAAAATGATTGAAATAAAGAATTACTATGCCTAGATCTTACATTAGATGGATATAAATACGGTGAGCTGTCTGATCACAGTATACCAAAAATCAAGAACCTGCAATGCATTGCAATTATGCGTTAGTCAAACAATACGAATTATTCTAACAACAGTGTACATAATGCCTTTACTAGTAACTAGGAAATCGTATCGGTGACTCGGATAAACAAATCGAACCATAATTTGAACAACTGCCCAGAAGTTGGTATGGAGGGTAACTTAAGGCTCTTTCAGACTGACGTAAGAAAAGACAACAAAACAGTAGGCCTTAACTTTCTTCAGATGTGGAAAATAATAACCAAAATATTAAACTAAATTTCTCCGTCTGAACATTTCACTGGATACAAATTTTTTAGTCATACTCTTGGGATGGTGTTAGGATTGAGCTTCTAGCGCTAATCAAATTCCAACGGCGTGGCGTCTCTCACAGTCTGTGGAAACCAAAATCCACTCCAGCCTTGTCATATAGCGGACCTAATCTCATTAAAAAATAAAAGAACAAAGGCGCTCTTTTGCGTATATAATGGCGGATGCTCCTGGCAAATGGTGTTAGTTAGCAACTGCGCGCAAAACCTTTTAGTAGATAGGAAACAAAATTTCAGTACACCACCACGAGATTTGACAAACGTCAGTCTCAAGCCTCGAGAAAACGTTAAACTTATGCCGTCTTGCAGGTCAAATTTTCCCAGGCAAAGATTGGAGGATACACCTTTGATAAAATCTCGATCGATGCTTTAGTCACTAGTTGTAGAATATTCGTTAACAATTTCGTCCTACGCACTTCCATTCTTTGCATCAAGTTTGCGAGACTGAAGTAAACACCAATCCCATTGTATTTAACCAGTCGTCGAAAAACATGACAAAACTACCGCCAGTGGCTACGCACTGACGCATTTCGACATACCATGATTATCGTCAAAGAACGACGCAAACTGACTAGCGAGGATCAAACCGCTTTGCAAACATATGAAAAGTAAAATTATATATGCGGCTCTCCCCTCTAGTAGTCTTGCACAATTTCACTAACCTGATTTCCAGTACCTTTGCTGTTTGTGAATTGCGCCACAGACATACATATATAGGCAATACAATTTAAACAATAATTGATTGCGCGGGTGGTGGTAACAATTCTTTAAATCAAGTTTGCGTGCTTGAAGTAAACACCAATCCCATTGTATTTAACCAGTCGTGGAACAACATAACAAAACTACCGCCAGCTGCAACGCACTGACGCGTTTCGACCTTCCATGATCATCATCAGAGTACGACGGCAAACTGACTAGCGAGGATCAAACCGCATTTGCATATATATGGAAAGTAAATTTAGATATGCGGCTCTCACCTCTAGCAGTCTTGCATACATTGTACGTGACTGGAAATGTCGGTTGCACAATTTCACGAACATTAGCTGTTTGTAGCTTTCTCCACACACACACACACACACACACACATATATATATATATATATATATATATATATATATATATATATAAACAATAATTGATGGCGCGGGTGGTGGTAACTATTCTTTAAATCAAGTTTTCGAGCTTGAAGTAAACATAAATACAATTGTATTTATCCAGTCGTCCAACAACTTAACAAAACTACCGCCAGTCGCAACGCACAGATGCGTTTCATAATTCCGTGGTCATCATCAGACGGCAAACTGACTATCGAGGATCAAACCGCATTGCATATATTTGGAAAGCAATGTTAGATATTTACCCGATACCAACATCATAGTACCGAAAAAGCGCATGGTATTAACACTATGGTTGCTGAGTCGGTACATTATACAAACACGATGGATTTCAATTTATGCTATAGTTCACCGAATTTGAGAATTGCAACTATTTCTGACCACCTGTTACTAAAATAAACCCTTAAACTCTGGACTTGATCGATATCAGTTATCATATTTCACGGTAATCATGACAATATTTAATTAAATATACATGGCACAAAAGAAAGTTGAAGCAGCATTAACACGCACATTTAATGCAGTTAATATACGGATGTAATTTAGGGTAACAAACTGGCTTTGACCAGCAATCAAAGAGAAACAGCCGTTAATATCGACGTCAAATATTATTTTCCAATATACATGCGCAAGTTGTCGATCAACAGACGTAGGCCGATCGATCAGAAGGTTAATAACTCGAATGAGAGAACATTGTAACTTAAACGCCTGTTTTAAATCAAATGGTGAATACACGTCTGCAATTGCGAAAAACATCATCGAAACATCGCACGTATGTTCTCCAGACATAGCATTCAAAGTAATTACTAAATGCAATAACAAAAGGGAGCTAGCCACATACAAATTGCAGCCGGATTCATGCAACCAGAAAAGGCATGTTCATGCATTAAGCTTAAACTGGAGGTGACGCACGCAATTGAATGGTTTCATTTTTTTCACACTCTCCCTATGTTTACATACTTCTATCTTGTTTTACCCTCTAATTTATATATAAAGATTGATCATTCGTAGATACTTGAGGAGATAATGAGAAAGAAGCGTTTCTTGTATCTGATAAAATTTCTTTTTTGTTTTTGCACATGGGAAGGGTACAATGAAATATACAACAGTTAGATACTGTTTGTGGCGGAGAACTAATATATATATATGTAATTATGTATTAGGTGTTGCGCACCTAGTAACAAAAAAGTTCAATTAAACCCTGAAGGATAGACCAAAGACAGCATAAACGGAAAGTATAATCTCGTGAACATTAGTTTCCTGCTTACTGGCGACTCATCAGTAGGAGCCGGTATTACGCCCTTTAACCACTATATATTTGAGTGAAGAATGTGAGATAATATTCCTCACTCAAATATATAGTGGTTAAAGGCGTAATACCGGCCCCTACTGATGAGTCGCCAGTAAGCACACAACGAATGTGCACGAGATTATACTTTCAGTTCATGCTCTCTTTGGTTTACCCTTCTGGTCATAGTTGAAATAATTTGTTACTAGGTGCGCAAAACGTAATACATAAATGCATATATATTAGTTCTTAGCCACAAACAGTATCTAATCCTATTTATCAAATCGGAATTCACATAAATAGATGAGTAATCTTCACATCTCAATATTCCTTCCAAAAACCTGCATGTGTATGCGGTATCCCATTCTAGACTAATGAACAGTACGCATAGTTTCATCAGAAGCATTGGAATCATAACGTTCTAACTATATCAAGACTATTATCGACAAATGACCATAATTAGCATCGTTTAAATATTAAATAAATCCAAAATAGAACTGTACGTGACATTATATATCTAAAAAGTGCATTGCTGAGCTCAAAAAGATTTTACGTAACTGTTAATAATTCTGCGGCATGACACCTTATCCGATTGAAAGAGAACCGGTTAAACATACAGAGGTGTTTTAGTGTTAGCCGAAACGCAAAAATTTATTGAGTCAATACAATTACCCATTTAAATATTCTTAATGTCATCACCTATTTATTATCATCATCATCATCATCAGTTTCGTAGACAAAACATGCAGAAATTGAAGATGTGTTGTAGAAAGCGTCAAATTTATTGTGATGACAATTTTCAGAAACCATAAATCAAGGTAAATGAATATTAGTATTTTTCGCGCAGGCTGTTAATGCCGAAATTATTATCTGTTGAAACCAGGCATTTATTCAAACCAGTTCTAATTTATTTCTGTTATTTTTTACATTAAACAAAACTGCAGTCTAGATAAAAAGAAGGTAAATCAGTTGTCATACATCTGGGAAACCTTAATGAATAACCAATTTTTGTTAGACATCAGTATCTTTCAGCAGGAACCGTCACGCTTATTCAAGTGAATGAAATACCAAATTTATCAATGGAAATATGTTATGTGTACAAGTTAAGAGAACACGAATGCTAAAAAGTATATTTTGTGTTCAAAATTGAGGCCTGGCTCCAGAAAAAAAGTAAACGTGGGAGAATACTAATGTGGTACATTTTCATGCGAGATGCTAGGTATATTTCAAATACCGTATTGTTAAATAGAAACGTAAAAATGAAAGCTCTTACTACCATGAAAGCCGGACTGCCTGGAGGAAAACGATTTGTGAGACTGTTGTAGTAAAAACCACAGCACAGATTAAAAATTTTGCTTTCATTAATCAAATTTTCGACGTGCTGTGACCAAGAGAGCAGCGGGACGAAGTCTGTAAGTTTTTTCAGGTGAAAATTGGTCTCCTACACTGTATGGCTGGCATATTCTGGATTGGCATTTATTTATTCTTACCGAACCTGCTAAGTAATGGTTGCATTATTCTCCAACCGGACTACGAAACACTTAATAAATTTTTTTTAAATCAAGTCTGTGAACATAATATAAAATCGAAGTCAATCTCCTTTAACCTGTCACACACACCATAGCAAAACTACTGATTGTTGTGTTCACTAACGCGCTTGGTTTTCCTTTGATGACCCTTAGAGCACGACGGAAAACTAACTAGCGAGGATCAAAATGCAATGCATTTATAAGGAAAGAAAAATGAGATATGCGGCTCTTAACGATAGTAGTATCGCATAAATTGTACTTGACTGAAAGTGTCAGGTCCACAATATCTACGAACATTAATTTTTTGTAACTTCCACTATATATATATATATATATATATATATATATATATATATATATAATAAACACATGACTTTATAAAAGCTATTTTTTCCAAATCAGTGATTAGTGCAGGGCAATTTATTAAAAATAAATGTATTTTACTAATTGCATATTTTGTGCATTTTGCGTGGTGACCGTCAAAATAAAGAGCAGCAAATTAAATTTTCGGAAATTTGTTTTGTTACATTGCTGTTTTGCCGAATAAGATCGTGCTCCGGCGATTGAAAAGGCCGCTAAGAATGTAGCATTAGGTGCAGTTGGCTATAAATTTACTATATATTTTTGACAATTTTAAGATACATGTCTTCTACTAACTATATCTCTGTCCGTATTATTGTGATCATTTTACTTTGTAGCAAAGATAAAGATGAATGTGTGAGAAAGGAGGAGGATGATAAGAAAGTCGTTTTTCGACAGATAATTTCTGGCATATCGGTAATCACTTTCGTGAGATTAAAACTTTCCGTTGCACGGATATTTTGTTGAAATACAAATGACATATATATATATATATTTCAAAATTTGAAATTAATGAAAGATTGGGAGTGATTTGATTAGGTCTAAACAGATGTCATAAGGCTCCATTTGAAGGAAAGGCCAACAATTGAAAATTGTGTGTAATGTGCGGCAGGTTGGCTCAGTGGTTAGAGACATAGACTTTGAAGAAACGTGTGTGGTTTGAACCCTGTCCGTGGCAAATTCTGGACATTACTTGAAGAGTACTCAATAAGGACAAACCGTTGTGCTGGATGAATTTCTTTTGCACTCTTATGCATTGATTACTTTATACTGAAAAATGTACATGTAATGGGATTGGTGTTTGTATCAATCTCGCAAACTTGACTTAGTTATTTGTCATCACCACCTGTGCGATCAATGATTGTTTAGTCACACATCTGTTGAAAACAGCATCCTTTACGTACCAATGATGCGCGGTAAAAGAAATATGAAAACTATATTCGAATAATTTTATTTGAACCGGTTTGTTGAGTGCTTATCACTTTTTGCAAACAAACTGAAGCTCACTTGAAAGGTTACATTGTGTCAACAGAGAAAGTAAATGTGAACATCAATTGATTTTAATATTCAATTTCTTTGGGTGTTTTAGAAGTGCCGCCATTCAAAAGTGACGTTTTACATAATTGAAGCTAAACATTTCTACTTAATTTAAATTAAATAAATATTAAATTCTGTCTAAACAAGCAAAATTAAAGATATGCATCGTTTGAACCTTCGATTTGATTGCTCGATAAATATGGTTTCTTTATTTTGTTGAAAACATTTTTATAGCCGAAGTAAGAAATGGCGGCTTTAGTCTGATTTCGACAGGAAATTGATACAGACACACAAGGATCACAACAGGTGAAAGCATGAAATTCGGTGTAATAGTAAATTATAACATAGTACGCAAAAATGTAAGGTACGTGTTTTTATGTCCACAAAATTGATTTTCTTAAATACTTCTCACTATACGTTCAATTATCATTACTCACTGAATAAAAAAAATAGTCGTCAAGAGGGTTCATTAAGCTAATAATGTCAAAAATTCATGTGCATGAATGTACGATATCCAAACAGGTGGGAATTATAATTAATAGAGTGATGAATTGGATTAAAGGCAAACGAACGGTCACAAATTTGTAGATGAAAAAAGTCAAATTTAAGAAAAATATATCAGTCGAATTAATTTTGTTCAAATTTTGTAACGATTTCTCTTCTGCTTTTAATATGAGTATTTTGTTAACCAAATAGGACAAATCAATACACGATATGATAATATACGTCAAGCTGTTTTGTTTGAAATAAAAAAAATTTAAATTGAAAAGAAATTAATTATAGCGCTTCAGCTGTTATTCCACGTTTCGATTTTCGAAGATGTGAAACAAATTATTGAAATTGAATAAACGCACGAAAAACTAACATACCAATTAAGAACCATATTTAATCATTTACTATAGTGCTTTCGCTTCATTTAACACTCGCATCTAAGAATAAACGCTTCTTAAATATGGAAATTTTATCTTAGTTGTTACATAACTTTATCTAAGGAAATTGAGGGGACAGGGCTCGAACCTGAGCACGTCTGTATCGGAATCTGTTGCTCTAACCACTGAGCTATCCTGTCGCCCACTACAGACAATTTTCAGTTATATACTAACTAATGTTTCTTGGTTAGCCTTTCCTTTGTTTAGAGCCTATATAGCATCAATTTATCCATAAAGTTCCACTTAACCATCCCCAATCTCTCATTATTGAATATAAATGTTCATTTCAATACCACTCCTCCGTGTAACGTGGTATTTGTTCGATAATAACAGATTGGAGATGGTTAATTGAAACTTTAGGGATAAATGGATGCAATATAGGCTCCACCTAAAGGAAAGGCTCACCAAGAAACATTAGTTAAAATATAATTGAAAATTGTGTGGATCTACATAAGGGGTCAGGTGTTTATATCAAGGTCGCAACCTTGATTAAAATTAATTTTGTCTCAACGTTTTAAATATTAAGAAACAGTTTTTGTATTTATATGTTCCAGATAAATTGATGCAATCGACAATAATTTCTTGACAATTTAATTTTTATGTGTGCAGTTATCACTTAAACCGTGAACTGCAGACACATTGCCTTGATACAGATGTAACACTCACGTACAATATTGAGATTCAACACGACATACGGAAGCATTAATAGAATAATGACCGTGGGCCCCTTATGCTCTGCAGTGTAGGTTTATTTTTCTCACTGATAGTCACACTCACGTTAGCCTTCGTCGATATAAAAACCATAATTCATCAATTTAAATAATCAGCAAATCTCATGTTTGTTAAACAATAGGTTAAACATTAATTGATTGCACATGTGGGGGTAACAATTCGTTAAATCAAGTTTGCGAGCATAAAGTAAACACCAATCCCAATTTTAACTGTTTAAATAGAAATGGGATTGATATTTACTTCAAGCTCGCAAACTTGATTTAAATAAGCAGTAAGTTAGTCAAGTAGCTTAGCTAGTCAAACGCATTACATCTTTGGCTTATCCAAAGATGTTCAATATTATAATGCTGGTCCATTCCAATTCCGATATTTAATATGGGTAAATTTGACCTTTCACGGTGATGAGGTGCAAGTGTAGTCTGTTGCTTAATTTAATAAAATTAATATTTAACAGATTCCATAAGCAGTCGTGAGAGCCTATTGCATTTGTTTTGCAAGTTCTATCAGAGCCATGATTACGATTTTGAGGTACGATCCTTAGGTTATTTGTGTCCAATAAAGATCAAATTCGAGTTTTTTTAGAGTTCACTTTAATATGTGCTCGTGTTATGTAACAATGAAGTGAATGTAACGAAGCAACTTCACCATCCATGCCACATTGCCGTTTAGTTAACTTCGCTTTGTGAATGAATTGTCCGAAAACTTTGGTGACTGTTTCTGTGTGTTGTTTACGGGATATTTTCATATATTTCAATCAACCAGAAATCATCGACCTATACACGCTTAAAGTCTTTTTCATGGCAATGTGGCAGTAAAGCAGCAATTTGTGGAGTTATGAAGTATTTCATATGGTCTACATACTGTTACTATTCAATCTTAATGCATACATATGAGTCCATCCACGTTTGCTTACTTTAAATGTATGCTGACAAATACTTAGCATATAAAAGTATATGTGTATTGATAAAGTTGGTAAATAACTTCGTTAGCAAAATCTCACCCAGAAACAGGCAGATTCCCGGATGTTTATTAAAGCCAAAAGATAAAAATAAATCCGATTTTCGGAATATTTAACTTGCAATATTCATTGTCTGGAGTGAAATGCACAAACAGTATTTGTTCGCTAATACCCATGAAACTTGGTTAATGCTACATTTCAAGGCTCAATTTGGTTATTGTGTTCCAGAAAAGTAAAAATTTTATTATCGTAATTTACATTTCAAGGCAAAATGTTAACAGCTAAACTCTTTATCACTTTTAAAATGCTTTTATTTGGTCTTTCAGTATCAGTAGGGTTGAGCAGTTTTTAATTCCCGCCTTAATTTATTGTATTACTTTATACGCATGACTTTGGGCAGCAAATTGTTAATCTAAATCGCTTAATAAATTGAAAACTTTTGCTTTAAATAACAATTGATTGCGCGATAGGTGGTGGTAACAGTTCATTAAATCAAGTTTGCGAGCTTGAATTAAACACCAATCCCATTGTACATAACCAGTCGTCGAACAACATAACAAAACTGGCAGTAGTTTTGTTATGGGATTGGTGTTGTTTACCTCAAGCTCGTAAACTTTCTTTAATGAACTTTTGCTTTGTTGCATTCGACTAGTATTTTTCACGCAATATCTGATCAGTGTATGTGCGCGGCTTCATAAACATCTTGCGCAATAATTGATGTGCTTTATTTATTTGATTTTAATGTAATAAGCCTGATCGAATGTTTGACGTAAACTGAACGACAACTTCTGCATGCATATTGGTGTGCAATTTTCGAAGTTGACATTAACAGCCGTAATTCTTGATTGATGATAAATGAAATACACTACATTACATAACGCGTCAAGTTTGGTGGTATTATATGCGTTTGTTTAAACCGCTTCAAATTCCTTTTTTGTTATGCGGACAACAATATCCCTTTTAAACGGAATGTAAAGGTAGATTGCCCACTATTCTGGCCCTAAACTCGTATGCAGTTATTAAATTCCACTTTTAGCAAATGGCATCATTAATTGCCCAGAATAGCAATTAAACACGAATTCAATTTTGCTTTGTTACATTCGTAAGGTTTCACATCTGAAATAACCAGTTTGACGATTATTGTAGCGTTTTCAATCATACATGTCCTATGAAAAACCTCAGTTGCCTTCTATGTAACATTTATATCTTTGACTTTTGTCACAAAATTAAATTGATCAGCAAACGACTAACTTTCCAGTATTCCAACTTAAGATCACCAAGCCACGTCGTGTAAGACATCGATGTATTTTCAATTGTGCAAAGTTTATGCTTAGAATTCAAACGACAATTCGCCGATATGTGATAAAGTCCCGCTATAATTATCAATGAAATTCAAATAGAATATGGTTTTAATTGGTCAAATACATAACTTTAATTGCCTTGCGGAAGCCTAGTGTACATAAAGTGAGAAAATTTACCGAGTTTAGTCTACTCCGGTTGGTTTTCCGAACGTGATTAAAGTGTTTGGGTAAACATACAGTTGCAGTTGTAAGGAGAGGAACGACACACAGCCCTGGACTGAGCCGATTATATTCTGCATCTCCTCGTCGTGGGCACTCCTGAAACATCAACCTAAGAAGGTTCATAGATGGTCTTGAGGGTACCAGAAACCTTCCAGAATTCCATCAAACTGACAAAATCTATCTGAGACAGTTACAACTGGGAATTAATTTTTTCAATGTGAAATATATTCAGAAAACCTTCGAAAAAATTTATTATTAACTGGAGTATATTATGTAACGTCACAGCATTTTTTATATTAATATACTACCATTCACGAAAACTTATTTTTTTATGCACAAGAAAGGTACACTTGCATTTTAAGGGAAGAATTCATTAACATTTTGATGGTTTGGCTATGATAAATAACAAAAATAACAAATATCTATAAACGAACATGGTCTGCACAGAATTTGCATTGTGATAATTTCGTGCAATTTCACTTTAAATTATCAACAATTATCAGCTTATCTGCCAGAATTGGTAGACTGCTTAGTTTAAATTAAAGAGATAAAGAGTATAATTTGTTAAAAATTGATCCATCTCTAATGGTTATGCTAGACAATTGTTCAAAACAGAAAATCAAAAGAAACAAACATTTTAAGGATACGAAAGAATAGCAATCTAATAAGAAATCCTATTTAGGGAGGACGATGAATCTGCAGTCAACAGATGTTAGCTTACCATTCGCATGCGTCAGAAAAGGTTTTTTTAATTCTTAACATAGGAAGTCATGTAATATTAAAGCGGTCTTAATAGGTAGAATGAGAGAAAGGAACAAAAATCTTGCTCTGATATATAATCACAATAAGAAGCGTAATTACGTTACGAAATCAAATAAGTGCGTTTGAAACAAATGTGCACGAGATTATACTTTCCGTTCATGCTGTCTTTGGTCTATCCTTCATGTCATATTTGAACTAATTTGTTATTGGCTGCGCAACATATATCACATAGTTGCAAATATATTAATTCTCCGCCATGAACAGTATCTAACTGTTATGTATTTAATTGAATGATGTCATGCTTACCGCGAAATGGGATTACTGATATCGATCAAGGCCAGAGTGTGTGGATTTACTGGAGTAACAGGTGTTCAGAAATGGTTTAAGTCGCAATTTTGGTGAACTTTAGTATACATGGAAATCCATTGTGTTGGTACCATGTACCGACTTGGCAATCATAATGTTGATATTATGTACGGTTTCAATACTATAATGTTGGTATCGGGTTCTGACACATTAGCCGTAGTATTGGTACGCTTTGCAGACTCGGTATATATTATATTTAGTGAATTGGCTTTAAAGTCGCAATGTCGCAGACGTTATATAAAGTTAGCTTCACTACTACAGGTTAACACATTCGTATAGAAGATTGTAACATCCTATTTTCCCACATTATTCAGCCAACTATATATTGAGTAAAGGGCGTAATACCGGCTTCTACTGATGAGTCTCCAATAAGGCGGAACCGTATGTGCACGAGATTATACGCTCCTTTCATGATGTCTTCGGTTTATCCTTCTGGTCATATTTGAACTAATTTTTTACTAGGTGCGCATCAAAAATAAGTTATTGTCAGAAAAGAAAACTATTGGAATTACTTAACGGAAGAATGAGACATATAAATAGGGACAAAAATTCCATTAATAAGAGTTCATCTCACTAAGAGCCCCACATTAAATCGTACAATAAAATAACAGTTAATTTTCAAAATAAATTCATATCGAGTAATAAGTGTGTTGCGTACCTAAATAAGATTTAAAAGAAAATCAGGTAAGTGTGTTGCGTATTGCAAGAATAACGATTTAATCGTGAAATTCTTACTTGGATTTAATTACTTCCAACCAATGGAACAAATTAAAAAAGGTACACACTTTATTGATTAAGTTATTCAGAATATCAAAAGTTCATATGTTCAATATATATGAATATAAAAATTAACACACTCCAAATTTTTTATTTGGCTCGATCGAATCGTATTAGTACAAAAACCGTTTCAGATGTACTTTGTTTTTATATAGTTAGATATTGTCTTGCTAACTGTAAAATTTTTATTACATTTTGAACGGCAACGCATTTTTTATACTCCAAATATATTTAATTGAAAATTTCGAGCGTAAACTCGGGAACATTATTGTTAATTACCCATTTTAAAGTTATAATTTTGCCCAGCCTACTTCTACATTTAACGCTACTGTTAATTTAGAGCTACATTTGTTTGAGGATTACTTTTTAGGACTTCCTTTCACGTCTGAGAAGACTATACTCCTAAAACGACCGATGAATTTTCCATCTAAATCATTTCGTCCACGAATTTTTATTGATAATAATGGTTTCTATAAATGAAGTTTGCTTTAGCTTGAAGTAAGCATCAATCCCATTATATTTAACTAGTCGTCGAACAACATAACAAAACTACCGCCAGTTATGTTGTTCGACGACTGCTTAAATACAATGGGATTGGTGTTTACTTAAAGCTTGCAAACTTGATTTAAAGAATTGTTACGACCACCCGCGCAATCAATTATTGCTTAATGTTATATGTTTGTCTGTAAAATAAATAAATAAATAATATTCAGATTAAAATGTATTTATTAAAACAAAAATTACTTGGGTGATATAAATTAAATTTGTAGAATAAGAAATATTTTGAGAAGAAAATTCTAAGAGTAGATTTTGCATATTCATGAATCAAAGATTTAAATTATTTCATACATAAAAGATAAATGAAAAGTTATAAAAATGTAACTGGAATGATTAAAAATTGTAAGAAACTTGACGCCTGTAGAAAAATTATTGTAACATTGCATTCGTGAGAAAAGCGATTTTATGCTAGTAATGTTATTGCATTAACTTTAGATTACTTTCTGAAATGAAATTTGTCTACCATTATTTTGCAAGGGTTAAGGCATAAACTTGTGTGTCAAAAACCTGCATTGGTTTTCCTCGTCATAGCACTATTATTAATTTGCTCGGAGGCATCTTCTTAAACCCTGCTGCAGCTATAACGCATATATGATCAACAGGTAACACAAACTGAAAATTCTCCAAAAAAATTGTTTATTGAAATATTTGTATGCAATAATCTCTAAATTAAAATGCTTCATTTCAATACAGATATATATATATATATATATATATATAGATATGTAAAACATAAAACAACATCCCATACTGGAGATAACATTTATTAATAAAGTTTGTTTCTACCCGTATCTATAACCATTGTTCTGAATTCGTTAGTATATTCGTTCATCCAATCCCACTGTTCATTTGTCGTGACCAATCTCCTCTTCGTTATGTTATCCTTTGTTTTGCGCAATATAGACCACTACTTTTGCGCAATTTAGACCACTCCTTTTGCGTAAAGTCATTTGGTGTGTCATCACTTTCATTGTAATTGCGTCCATAATTGATGTATGTGTCGTAATTTGCGAAGCGTTGGCTATTTTTAAAGGCATGTCAGTTATGTCTTTGTTCCAGTCCAATTTAAATTTTTTTTGAATTATTTTCTGCACGTTTAAGCAGGGCTTCAGCTTATTAATTGCAATAGCTTCAAAAGCCAGAAGCATTTTCTCTGTTTTGCCTTGTAGAGAACTGAAAAATTGTTACTAATAACAGCATGACCTGTGAGTAGTACATTCTCGCAAATTGCTGATTTTTGTGCAGGAGCTGCACCCCTCTTTAATAGTTTTTGAGGGAGATGCTGATTTATTCTAGTTTTGAGCCTCTTTTTTGATCTGCCGATGTACTGGGCGTTGCAGGTACATTGAAATTTGTATACAGACAAAGGTGTTGACGTCACAGAGAGACTATCTTTTTCATTCG
>JAQBSW010003511.1:0-82094 GCA_029291075.1 Eudiplozoon nipponicum
AAAACGACCCGGTAACGGCGTTGAAAATAGATTTTCGAGACTATAATACAAAAGTGTTTTTAAAATCAAGGAACAGTCAATTCAAAACTGAACGGGTTATTAGTTACCGTATAACAGTTTTCAAGTACTACAGGTAAGTAGCTGTCAGGCATCAATTCGACAGCGATGTGCCTAGGCCACACGCGGTCTTCGGAAATTGTCATTCACATTTCACGAAAAAATGAATGGATTTATCTTGTTTGAAGGTATCGAGTGCACTCCTGTTTTTTTCGTTGCGTAATGGGCCCTCGCGCCTAGGTCTCTGCAGTTTTACCCAACGTCGTTTCGATTTCTTTAGCCAAATAAAGCGGAATAGATCACGGATGGGCTCCAACTGTAGTGGCCAAAGGGCTGCCTTCAGGTACACATCCAAAGTCACTTCCATTCATCTTGTGTCACCTGCCGATAAGGCGCTAGGGCAAAAAAAAGCGGCGTTCTCAACAACCGGTCTTAATGCATACGTCAAATTTGACCGAGTCAGCACAGCTAGAATGGTGAGGGGACACCACTTGTACCAAATTCCCAAGAAACTCCATGAAAATGGAGCCGGCTTATCCTCCAAAAGGAGTCAGCCGCAGTAAAAAAAAAGTTAGAATGATCATATTGCCTTTCGACAGATGAATACGTATTTTTTATGCGAATGAACCTACACAATTTAGCGTTGTTTAAGCTTTTTTTGGCGAACTGGTGCCTCATAGCTAGACAGTCAAATAATACTTATGCCGGCACACACGTCAGAAGGATAGACAAAACTGGGAATTTATCTAATTGCTGATTCTTTATCAACTATCGCATCTTGTCATGTAGGGTAAATATATTCCACTCCATCTCGTCACAGTTTTCTTCTCCCAGAACATCATCAATATGAGCTAAATAATAAAACGTCGCTATTTCGTAGCATTGAAATTAATAAACCTATTAATTAATCATGCTTTGCATTATAATTAAGGGCAAGGTTGCTTTGCTTATCAAATGTGCCATTTCAGGTTATAGCAATGATGCCAATTTTCATGAAAATTTACTGTCGATTTCACTGAAAAATAAACCAAATGTCTAATCTTTTAATGAATTTGCATAAATTATTATCAGATAGTGCAGTAAAGATAGTGAAAATCTGATGAAGAACGATTACGGCTACATATTAGAGGTGCAGGCAGTTCTTTGCAATTGTCAAAAAATATTATGTGAAAAATTGCTATTTCGAAAATGCTTTTATCAGCTTTTTAGAAAAACCGAATAAGTTAATAATGTAGTCTAATGAGAGGGCTCCCGTAGTTCTGAGCGTTTAAATTAAATCGATCCACACCTTCTTTAAAGTTAGTGTGCAATGCAAAAAATGGATTTACCTCGTGACAATAGGTAATTCATTTCCACACCATTCAAAAGGAGACAGTTCAAAAGGCATCAACAAGGAAATACAGAACAAAACACGGCTAAATAAAATTGTGCAATATTTAATTATTTCTATTTCAGTGAGTGACTTCTGGGTTTATTAAGTTTAATGTATTTAGCTAATAGTTAGACGACAAAATATGTGTTGCTGCCAATATCCCACAGGCCTCGTGCATGTGCTTCATTTCCTTCGTTTATCATCTTGTTTCTGGCTATTAATTGACAAAAAAATTTGAAATACACAAAAGTTAAAAACCACTTTCACGCGTAGCGTTGTGCCTGTTTTATAATGACAGATTGCGGGAGGTTAGTTGGAACTTTAGTTATAAGGGGGTGTCATATTTGCTCCACCTAAAGGATAGGCTAACCAAAAAGCGTTGGTTAGTATATAAGTGAAAATTGTGTGTAGTGTAGTGTGCGGCAGGATGGCTCAGTGGTTAGAGCACCAGATTTCAAAACAGACGTGCCCAGGTTCGAGCCCTGGCCAGTACGTGATGAGCTCCCAACAAGGACGAAACCGGTCTACTGTATGAATTATCTTTTCTACACCACACAATTCTTAGTTTATACTGACAAATGTATGTACATCAGTGGTCACGTTTTCATATCAAGATCTCAACCATGTTTAAAGTTATCATAAAAGCTTAATCAGTATCATCTGAACTTTGTATGAGGTAGCAAAGTCTGTTCATCCAGTAAGCCGGTTTTGTTCTAATTGGTAACTCGTCAATTACTGCCCAGAATTTTGCTTCGGACAAGGTTTCAAACCAGAGTATAATTTCTTTAGAATCGGGAACTCTATCCACTGCGCCAACCTGTCGCAATATACAAAAAAAATTCATCTTAAGTATTAAATTGTTTTTTTGCTTTATTTTGGATGGAGCCATTGAGGTACTTCTTTAGACCTAAATTTCCCAACAGCCACACTTAATCTGTCATTTTAGAACAAATAGCACACTACATGAGAAAGAATTTGTGAATTAAAAGTTCAAGTAATGAAACGAGCATTGATTGCACGGGTGGTTATAACAATTATTTAATTCAAGTTTTCCAGTTTATGCTTAGTTTTTCCTTCCATTTGTCTATTCTGGATTAATATTTTTGTGTGCTCCTTCTCAAATTAGACCAAATTAAGACATGTTTCATTTAACCGTTAAATCAGATGTTAGGATGGATCCAACGCGCACCTCTACATTATGAAAATTTTAAAGTTCATACCTGGTAATCCATGTTTCTCGACGTGGTCGAAATTTAGCATAATTAGCTTGACCTTCTCGAGTATTTTATTTCAACTTTTGAATTAAAACATGTTTCTGAATTAACTGCGTTCAGATTTTATACACTTTAATTGAGAAGAGAATTGATACGATAGATTCACAATTATTACAATCAAGGTTTTGATCTTGATATAAGCACCTGGTCCTTTAATTAATTACATACGTCAGTATAAACTGATAATTGTATGTAGAAAAGGCAATTCATCCAGTAGACCAGCTTCGTCCTTATTGGGAATTCATAATGTACTGAACAGAATTTGCCGCGGACAGGGCTCGAACCTGGGCACGTCTGCTTCGGAATATGGTGCTTAAAGCACTGAGCCACCCGGTCGAGCACTACACACAATTTTCAGTTATATACTACCTAATGTTTCTTGGTTAGTTTTTCTTCCTTTAGATGGAGCTCATATGGCAACCATTTAGACCCAAATTTCCTACTAACCAGCCCCAAACTGTCATTACTGAACAGACACCACACTAAAGGAAAAATAAATTAACCAAGTTACATTTGTTAGTATACAACTATACATCGTCTGTTGTGTAGTGTGCAGCAGGATGTCTCAGTGGTTAGAGCACCGGTTTCCAAAGCAGACGTGCCCAGGTACGAGCCCTGTCCGCGGCAAATACTGACCAGTACATGATGAGTTCCCAATAAGGATGAAACCGATGTACTGTACAAAATTACTAAAAAATTGCAAAAGTGACAAATAGGTTTCTGAGTATCTACTGTGAAAAGTGTGAAGTTGTCGGCAATCCAAATGAGTAAGTTTATACGTCGAAATATTCTTTAATAGGACTCGGTTAGATAATAATTTTATAGTAGAGGGCGATGGGTATTTATTCAAGGGACGTTTTCAGATTGGAGATGAGGAAAATCCCCGAACAATCAAAATATGCAATAGAATAATAAGAATTGGCAAAATTATTCAATTAATTCTATGAAAGCATTAGACCAAAATCTGAGTTCCTGTTTATACTGCCCCTGTCTGGTGTGAATTGGCCACATTTTTGATTCACTAAGGTAAAAGCTATTGTTAGGATATATATAAATCTTTTTTAGGAGCCCTGACAGCAAGAGCAGTGGCACCTGAATTTGTCTATCCATATGTGAAATCAACATTAAAATTCCTAGTGTAAAAACTTTATACAGAATCTAAAAAGTGTAAAGTGAAGCTTATTTGAGCCACACGCTCAATTATTTTAATTATAAAACGTCAAAGTGTTACCTGGCAAGCTAAAACTGAATGAATGGCTAGGAACCAATTGGTTCCTAGTTTGGTTGGCCTTGTAAAGCACGGTTAAATTATGCGGGTTATTCTGAACGAAATAAACTGTACTGCATCGTGTCGATAGCCCGAGTGTGCCGATTCAGATTTAAATCAGATAACTCGCACGTAGATTGCCATGTGAGGCTCAACCAATGATCGTTTGTCAGTAGAATTAAACACCACACATTACCACGATTAATTAAATGAATATTGGCTGCGTGAGCGGTGATAACAATTACTTTAGTCAAGGTCGCGATCTTGACATAAACACCCTACTCTTTATGAACACAAATTTGTCAGTGTAAACAAAGCATTGCATAGTGTAGAAAAGGTAATTCATCCAGTAGACAGTTTTTGTCCTTATGGGGAACTCATTACGTACTGAACAGAATTTGCCGTAGACAGATCAGACGTGCCCAGATTCGAGCCCTGTCCGCGGCAATTCTGGCCAGTACTTGATGAGTTCCCAATAAGGACGAAACCGGTCTACTGTATGACTTAACTTGTCTACAATATAAAATGCTTAATTTACACGGACAAATGTATGTACTTAATGGGCCAGAAGTTTATACAATATCGCAGCTTTGCTTAAAGTAATTGTTAGCATTGCACGTGCAACCAATGTTCGTTTTATCGTCGAAATCCGCCTTATCAGAATAGGCGGCAATCAAAATTGCTGCAATACTCCCTATGATTGACGTTTCAGCTGTTACCAGCATTCTCTCCAAGGCACGGACCACGACAGGGAGCTGGTGGATTTGCTCCACACGCAATTCAAGCCTATCATCAGATTGAAGGTGGCCCACAAAATATAATATGGCTAAGACCTAGTTTAAACTGAAAAATGTGTGTACATAATGCGTCAGGTGTTTATATCGAGATGGCAGCTTTGATAAAAGCAATTTCCACGATTTCTTGGGTTCCGCAACCAAAATAATTTGCGCCCATTTTCGATACTGAGGAATTTCTACTGGCTTTGTCAATTTAGGGTTACGGTCATAATGTAGCCCTCTCTTTAAGTTATCATTGCTAAATTATCGCTTTAGTAGACTGTGTAGGTTTCCAACTGGCTTTCCCAGTGTGAACAGGAATAGATAAACGCGAGCGTAAAATGGGCATATATTGTGGATTTATTGGCAAGGCGTAAAACGTTGTGCCGCGCAGTCCTTTGTGCAATTTACACGCCAACCAAGACGGGGCAGAGCTATGCGCCAATAAAAAGTTAATTTAGAGAAGTAAGCTAAGTCTAGAGTAGGTAGATATTTTTCGTCATTGACTATCATGTAGACGTGTTCACAAATCACTTTTACCTGGTGCATTGGCGTCAAGCCATTATTACGCAGAAATGATTGAATTTTTTAGGAATACGATGTATCCCTACGCCATCACGCAATTATCGATAATGATCTAGCAGACACACGAAGTTTCGTTGCTTCTAACAGGTTATAGTTGCTAACGTGAGTCTCCAAAGTGCGACAACTCGATGCCGCTTTCTTTTATTTAGCCTGTCAGCTGCCAGACGGAGACTTGTTGCCGAAATATATAATTATTGGATCCTATAAAAAATGGCTTGATGGCGCTAAAAGAAGCCAAGCAATGCAACGGTTTTACGGAAATCCATAGGAACGTAAATTACCACGTTGTGAAACGCAGCACTGTGATATTCTGACGCCGGGCACCTCATCCTGATGCTGCATTTGTGACACTTTAGCTGAGGAGGAAATCAGTATTCGCAGTTACTGCCAACACAGCGTTATGTGGCGTAATTTCAAATCTATAAAATGATATTAGATAACCCAAATTGCTTTCAACGTCCGGCAAGAATGCGATCTCTGCCGGTAAACTTAGTAGATCCACCGCCATTTGCGTGTCGATGGTTATTGCATATTCTGTTCACGTTGAACAAATTCGCAATGTGTCAAACAGTACACGAAAAATCAACATAACTTTCTGTCGAATATTTCCTGAATGATTGCGCTGTGCGATAGTCACATTTAGAGTATCAAAGGTTTTATTTCACGGCTAGAAGATTTCCACTATCAGTTTTGTAAAGAGCTAAAGGATTCCCATTCCCCAGGTAAACATCGAGTTCATTTTCCTTGTGGCTGGGTGCTGATTCCTACTTTCCTTCGAAGACCTCAACATAACTCATACTAACCAACGGAAATTAGCTACGATCGAATCTTCGTTGACTGGCTACGTTTCGGATCGGTATTTCCCGTTCCACCATCAGGACTCTAATCAGACGCACAATTAATTGCTCTCAATATCAGAGTTAAGCAAATGTGAACTCTTTTTATATTTTTTATTTTTTGATTTATTTATGGTTTGAAAAAAAGAATGATCTGAGTAACTAAGCTCTCTCTTTCCCCTTCTCTCTCTCGCTCTCTCTCTCTCTTCTCTTCTCTATATATATATATATATATATATATATATATATATATATAAGAACAAAACAACGTACTCCATTAAATAAAATTTATTAATAAATTTTATTTCTACCAGTATCTACAGCCATTGTTTTGGATTCGTTAGTATATTCGTTCATCCAATCCCATTGTACATTTGTCGTAACCAATCTCCTCTTCGTTGTGCTAGCCTTTGTTTTGCGCAATTTAGACCACTCCTTTTGCGTAACGTCATTTGTGTGTCATCGCTTTCATTGTAATTGCGTCCGTAATTGATGTATGTGTCGTATATTGCGAAGCGTTGGCTATTTTTAAAGGCATGTCGGTTATGTCTTTGTTCCAGTCTAATTTAATTTCTTTTTGAATTATTTTCTGCACGTTTAAGCAGGGCTTCAGCTTATTAATTGCAATAGCTTCAAAAGCCAGAAGCATTTTCTCTGTTTTTGCCTTGTAGAGAATTGAAAAATTGTTACTACTAACAGCATGACCTGTGAGTAGTATATGCTCGCAAATTGCTGATTTTTGTCAGGAGCTGCACCCCCTTTAATAGTTTTTGAGGGAGATGCTGATTTATTCTAGTTTCAAGCCTCTTTTTTGATCTGCCGATGTACTGAGCGTTGCAGGTACATTGAAATTTGTATACAGACAAAGGTGTTAACGTCACAGAGAGGCTATCTTTTTTATTCGTGCGCATCAGTTTTATTGAGTTGAACACCACTCTCACCTGTATTGATGGAAACTGTGCTTTTGTCGCTCGAATTACTTTTCGTTTAAAGATTTCCGCTGGAAGATCACCTCCAAAGGGAACACTAAGTGTTACTATCTGGGGAGTTTGATTTTCTTCCAAATTGGCCTCGATTTTGTTGCGTTGTCTCAAGTTGTAATCGATGAACCAGTCCGGATAGCCATTATATCTCAACGCTTCGCGAAGCAAATTTAGCTCTATTTCAATGTTGTCCGGTGAACAAATCCTGCGTATTCGTGTGCCCAAATTTATTATTAGGTTCCTTTTGTACGCCCTTGGCACACTACTCATATAATGGATATACTGTGCAGTCCAGCTTGATTTCTTGTGAACTGACCTTGAGAGAGTACCTTCTTCATCTCTCGTTATTCCTACATCTAGGAAGGATAAATATCCGTTTTTTTTCTTCTTCTATTGTAAACTGGATTGCCTGGTCTACCTTGTTTATGTGATGTAGCAGTGAATTTGTATCTTCATTCTGTTCAACGACCATGAAAGTATCGTCAACGTAGCGCACGTAAAAATGAGCTCCATTGATAAATGGTTTTAAACCAGTAGTTTCTAAATGGTGCATGTATATGTCTGCCAATACTGGTCCAAGAGGACTGCCCATACCTATGCCGTCAATTTGTCTGTAGAAGACTCCTTGGAATACGAATTGTACGTTGAATGTGCATAATAGAAGTAGTTCTCTCATGTCGTCCACTTCTATCAGTGTTTCCGCTCCGGATGATCGTATATATTCACATAGGATATTTATAGTTTTATTTACTGGAATGCTAGTAAAGAGTGACTTTATATCGAGAGACACCATTTTCCTCTCTTTTAAATTTAGGTCGCGAATTTTTTCTACGAATTGAAAGCTATCCTGTACAACGTGGTCTATTCTTCCTTTCATGATAGGCTTTATAATCCGGCATAATAGTCTGGCTGCCTCGTGCTGTGGGGAATTTATCATAGATAAAATGGGCCTGAAAGGCGGAAGTCCTTCATTGTTGATCATTTTGTGAACCTTGGGCAATCCATATAATATCGGTTGCGTTGAACCTATGGGCTTGGCATGTTTGTATTCTGTAATCAAAGCATTTTTGTGCTCTATTTCGATTTCTTGTTTAGCCTCGACCTTCGAAATAATTCGGTTTAGAATCTTCGTTATGGAATTTTCTAATTTTGCCGTAGTGTCGCGTTGTACCTCTTCGCGTTTAAATTTTGATTTGTCATTCAGAATTTGTAACATCGCCTGACTATAATCCGTATAGTTCATTAACACTACGCCTGTCCCTTTGTCTGGCTTCATGAGTCTGACTTGTTTGTTTCGTTGTAGCTCATTCAGTTCTTCTAGATGCCTTTTGGTGACTAGTTTATTGCCTTTGAATGTGCGCATATATTGGCCATACGCACTTCGGAGGTCCGATTTAAAGAGCGAGATGTCGTATTTCTCATTTGATTTGTGTTTTGTGGCATCTTCAAAGAAGCATTCCATTGATGCCTGCATATGCATTTCTTCACGTTCGTTTATTCTAGTTTTTGTTATGCAGTATTTCGGTCCAAGAGAGAGAACTTCATTTTGATGTTTTGTTAGATTTATGTCGCAATTCCACATTGCGGGTAGTCAAAATTGATTATAATTTCAAGTGAACGATTTAAAATGTACAACATCCTATTTTTCCCATATATATATATATATATATATATATATATATATATATATATATATACTGATGAAAACACAAATAGCAAAGTGGATAAAGGTCACTTATTTCGTGAATACTAATCATCTCTTCTACAATCATACATATTTATACATTTTGGGTTTTCAATTGATTATGCTAGTGGTAACAAATCTGACTCGTTTTATATATATATATATATATATATATATATATATATATATATATATATATATATATATATATATATATGGCCGATTTATTTCCCGTACTCCATATAGCTCCATAACAAATCTATCGTTTTTACACATTCTGGTTTTTGATTTGAGTAAGGGGGCGAAAACCATTCTGAGTTTCAGTTTTACGCCTTTTCGTTGTTGGTGGATTATCTTAAGTTGATTTATGAACGAATGCATGTAGGTGTCTGCGTTCAGTAGTGGTCAGTCTTCTCTATATTATACAATACTTGGTTTATACTGTCAAATGTATCTATATATATATATATATATATATATATATATATATATGTATATATGGACCTGAGAAATTAATCAAACTGACTGGTGCCCCATGAAAATATAGACCTGTAGATAACTGAATTTCCTGACAGCGCCAGGCAATTTTAATCATTTCATTCGATGAATGTTGTAAAATTCTGTCTTTTTCGAGTGTCCAATATATATGCTACCGCACATACATCAAAATTTGTAGACTAAAAGGATATGCAATTAATTGGCAATTTATCCTTGTCGTCCAACCTTATACTACGGTTTTCTGAATGTAATATTACCATTTGCCGAAGGAAAATCCGCCTTAGTGATTCGATTTAACCCCCGTGCAATTGTTTAGGAAAAAAATTGACGATATCGTTTTTTGTACGAAACGGGCGTGGCCTGATTTTGACATCTATCAACTGCTCCGTCTAGTTGTTTATTTGCCAAAGTTTCCTCGTGTAACCTAGCTCAATCTTGTGTTCAGTGCACATCTTCCTGATTTGTTTTGTTAGGTTGTTAACTTTTTTGGCACCCTACTGTTTTAATTTATATGAAAGGCCTACTAAATCATTTTCTCTCCAGTGAGTCTGATATCCGTAAAATTATAGCGTTGAATTATATATATATATATATATATATATATATATATATATATATATATATATATATATATATATATATATATATATATGACTGGAGTTTGTTGCTGATTTTACTAGTTTTTTGATAAGGAAAGATCTAACCGCGTCAGTACGCGAAATTGATATCCACATTATCGGTGTCTATCGTTTCTTGCACAGCCTAACAGAGAATTTCGATCGGCGACGTAGAAATAACAAAAATTTTATCGTAAGAATTTATAACATAATCCTGTTAGAAAATTTGATATCAAATTAACAGAAAGTCTTACAATCGAGTGCTAAACTATACCAAGTTCAGAATGAAATAGATAATTTGGATTCATTTTGGTAGCATTCGCAAAAATTATTCCATTCCAAATTTTTAAACTATAATTTGTTTATCGTATTCTATTAGTTTGTTTCGTCAGCTTAATGTTTATATTCTCATTATCTTCTTACTTCGATGTGCATCAGAGTTGAAAGAAAATATACGTTCAGCTAGCAAAAGTACAGCTCAAGTTCATTAACAAAATGAATATTTTCTCGACCATCTTTGTATGTTTTAGTGCAAAAGATGTTAAGATATCAAGGAAAGCGTACTTTTGGCCATTAGTCCAAATTGCTTAACATTTTGTCTTACCACAAAAAAAATTTTTTGTGAGCTATTTATCCGCCATAATGTAAACTGGGAAATAAACAAATATTTAAAACTTGCCTATTTGTGCGCAGAAATAAAATATGAAAATAAAATATGGCAAAATAATATGAATGAAATTAATAAGTGCATGATAACAATATAAATAAATGAGGGTATATAAAAACATGTTGGGCAGGACAAAATATAGTCCATTAAAAATTTTCAAATTCACCACGTACAAGAATGTGTAATATATTGTAAAATAAGACGACTAAATAGAAGCAAAGACAGTTAGCTATAAATACGGAAGAATAGATAAATAAATAGATTGATGACTGAATATAAAAAAATATAGATATACAGATAGATATATAGATCGATATAAAGGTAGATAGATTGATATATATAGGTAGGTAAATTTGTTGATATATATTAAGATAGTTGTACAGATAGCTAGATAGATAGTTATATAAATAGAGAGAAACAGTACATATGTAGATGAATAGATGTACATATGGATAGATAAATAGATAGATAGTAAAGTATATATATATATATATATATATATATATATATTAATAGTTATATATATAGAAGAACGAGTATAAATATATAGATACATAAACTGACAAATAGATAGTTAGATATGTATATAATCATATAAATGACCATAAAGTTGAATTAACTAGAGTTATGTTTGTATAAAGTTACATATTATATATATATATATATATATATATATATATATATATATATATATATATATATATATATATATATATATGTTATTATTTTACTGACTGCTGGGAAACATGGATAAATATGGAAAAAAAGAGTGATATAAAAATACTTTTTTAAATAAAATCAAATCAAGAAAGGAAGTTATATAGATAAATATCAAAAACTAATACGAAAATTCTGCAAGCTGATAATAGTGGCTGATAACTGGGCTCTCGTAAGATGTATCCTTATAAATAATATTCATGAATTTCTTATCATTCAAACGTACTTTTTAGTAATAGGTACAATTTAAAATTAGGATAATTGAAAATAAATATTCCAGGAAAATGTTTAGCTGATTTACACACCGATTATCAAGCACTCCTTAATTTAGCAAGTATGTATTAGGTTTTGCGAACCCAGTAGCAAATTAGTTCAGTTGTGACCAGAAGGATAAACCAAAGGCAGCATGAACGGAAAGTATAATCTCATGCACATTCGTTTTGTGCTTACTGACGACTCATCAGTAGGAGCTGGAACTGCGAATGTGTAAACCTGTAATAGTGAAGCTAACTTCATCTAAAGTCAACGACAATGCGACTTCAATGCTAACTCACACTATATAATATATATATATATATATATATATATATATATATATATATAATATATATACCGAGTCTGTAAAGGATACTAACACTATGGCTATTGTGTTAGTAACCGATAACAACACTATAGTATCGAAAAGGTACATGGTACTAACACTATGGTTGCCGAGTCGGTACATGGTACCACCATGATGGACATCAATTTATGCTGTAGTTCACCAAAATTTAGAATTTCAACTATTTTGGAACACCTGTTACTTTACCTGTTATTTTATTCCATTAAACGCTAAATGGACATTTTTCGGTGTCTAAAATTGTAAACGATTTGGTCATCCATTGAAATAAATCAAAATGTTTATATGAAACAATCTGCAAATAGTAAAATTGATTTAAAATCTTACATTTCATTCTGTTTAAATGTGTTCGTATTTTTATTCAGTTATCATTTTTATTTCTCCTCCCATCAGCCATACGAATTGGCTTATGTTTACCTATAGTTCTGTGTTTTAATAAATCACATTAAAGTTTCGCAATAATCTGAATAGATTAGATCACGACAATACCAACAATTCTTTCTATTTGATCCTATTACACAACCAATTTTATCTTTGAAGGTTATTATGCAACGTCTTGTTCGGCGCTATATTCATCATGCAAAAAAGAACATGAGACAGGATGGAGTTAATGAAGACGACCTGCTAGAAATAAAACAGGACATTTCGAGTCTAAGGTAAGTCAATTGAGAGAATTGTAATAAATTTAACATCCATTGAGTGTGTCGGTGGTGATAACAATTGCTAGCTTGATATATACACCAATCTTGGCCATATATATATATATATATATATATATATATATATATATATATATATACTTATGTAAAACTAAGTATTATTTAAGCTGTAAAGAAATTATCCAGTAGACTGGTTTTAGTCCCTGTTGAATTTCTTCTGCAACTTACTTTACTATGTGCTTCAACCCCGGCATGTCTAATTCGGAGTTTGTGACTCTCACAACTGAGCCAGCATGCCGCACACAACGCACAAGAATCAGTTCTTTACATACTCATTTATTTGGATTATTTAATAAAAGAAAGCTGCGTCTAGTTCTCGGCATGGTGTCATATCATATAAAATCACAGACTCCAAAGCACACGTGCTCCGGTTTGAGCCATGTCCTAGTTTACAATGAGGAAGAAAACAGTTTACTGGATGAATATATATATATATATATATATATATATATATATATATATTTGGAAGAGGTATGTGGGACAATTGGATGGTACAATCTCATATACGAATGTCTAAACCTGAAGTAGTGCAGTTGACATCATTTAGAGTATTCGTGAACGCGACTTCAAGGTCAACCCACTTGACAGAATATATACCGAGCGTGTTGAGGGTACCAAAATTATAGTGTTACACATGACAATATGTTGACTACGTAGCATAAATTAACTGCATGCACATACCTATGAACGTCCTTTTCAAGCGACAGTATAGCGTCCAGATGCCGTGACGTAGCAGTAGCATCAAATTTTTTATCATTAATAGTAGTAGTAGTAGTAGTAAGAGTAGTGCCAGTAGTCGTAGCAGCAGCAGAATTCGTATTTGTTCTAGTAGTAATTTTATTAGTTTAAGGATTAGTATAAATAGTAGGGGTAGTAAGATAATTAGTAAAATTTGTGGTTGTTTTATCGTACTAGTTATAATAATAACAACAGCAACAACAACAACAATAATAATAATAATAGTAATATTTTTATTATTATTAATTTTATTATTTGTAACATTTGTAATAGGAGTAGTAGTATAAGTAGCAGTAGTAGCAGAAGCAGAAGTAGTAGTAATAGTAGTGGTAGAAGTAGCAATAAAATTAATCTTAGGAGGCGGAGTTGTAATAGTAGTATTATTAATATTAATACTAGTAATAGTAGTAGTTGTCATAATACTAGTGGTATTAGTGGAAGTAGTTGAAGTAGGATAATTACTAGTTTTATTAATAGTATAAGTAATAGTAGTTATATTATCAGAAGCACAATTTGCATTTGTTTTCGCAGTAATATTTGTTATTTAAATAATAGTACTTCTAGATTTGGTAGTAACAAGAGTAGTAGTATCAATTTTAATGTCTTTGTCGTTGTTGCTATTATTGTACTAGTTATAATAATAATATTGTTATTATCATTTTTGATTATTATTATTATTATTATTATTATTATTATTATTACTGATAGTATTAGTGTTAGTAGTAGTCGTAATCACGGTCTTATTATTGGTAGTAATAGTCTGAAATTATTTTCAGATTTTCTGGAAATTATTTTACGATTTATTTCGATATTAATTTTCATTTTAAGGACGGTTATTTCTTTAATTTAATCATTCAAAATTTAAGTTTAAGACTGTAGTGCTTTAATTTTACAAATATCTTTTGTCATTGCCACTGTTAAAATGACAGACGTGTGTTTGGAGGCATTAATTTTCGCAACATTTAATCAGTTTAAACGGACATTGGTTGCGCGGGCGGTGATGACAATTGCTTTTAATCAATCTTGCGATCTTGATATAAACACGTAACCCATTTTTTAAATACATTTTTTAGTTTAAGTGAAGTGTGGAAAAGGAAATTCATCCGATAGACCAGTTTCGTCCTTATTGGTAACTCATCACGTACTGGCGAGAGTTTGCCGCGGTCAGGGCTCGAACCTGGACACATCTGATTCTTAATCTGGTGCTCTAACCATTGAACCTCCCTGACGCAGAATACAAAAAATTTTCAGTTATATAATAAATAATGTTTGGTGTTTATTCTTTCCATTATGTAAAACCAGTATAGCATCTCTTTATCTATAAAGTTCCAATTAACGATCCCCAATTTTTCATTATAGTACAGACACCACGTTACATGGGGAAGGGGTATTTTAATGAACATTTATTTAATGAAACAAACATTGGTTGCGCGGGTGGTGATAACAACTACTTTTAATCAAGCTGGCGACCTCGATATAAACACCTGACCCATTGCGGCAAATTCTGGACAGTACGGGATAAGTTCACAATAAAGACAAAACTGGTCTACTATAGGAATTAACTTTTCTACACTATACAATACAAAATTTATACTGACAAATATAATGGGGATAATGCGTCAGGTGTTGGTATCAAGATCGCATCCTTGATTAGAAGTAATGTAATCAGTTTAATTTAATCAGTTACAATATGTTGTTACACGGTTTAGTCTTAACTAGATATTTACTATGGAGTTTCAAAGTTTGGGGTTTATAATAAATTATAATGAACAGATGATAGTTTCATATTTGCGTCTAACCATAAGTGGCTTCTGTCCTAATATTTTCGTTATTTATATTATATTGCTCAAAGTAAAAAGCTTTATTATTACAAACCTCGTAAAAAACAATATAATAATTGAAACAAGCAATGTTTGCGCGAGTGGTGGTAAAAATTCTTTAAATCAAATTTGCGAGCTTGAAGTAAACACCAATCTTATTTTATTTAACCAATCGTCGAACATGCCTGCGACTGTCGGTAGTTTTTTTTATGTTGTTCGACGACTGGTTAAATACAATGGGATTGGTGTTTACTTCAAGCTCGCAAACTTCATTTAAAGATTTACTACTTTATCAAAATATGTAAAATGAGGATTTTTTAAGGAATTTTTAACGTTTCCTGCGAACTATTTGAAACTGCAAAATGTTGAAAACCAAAATGACTCCGAACAGGTATGAACTCCGCGAAGACAGGAAGCGTGAAGTCGCGCGTTCCATCGGTCACATGGAGGGCTTGAAACGAGATTTGGCCCATGTTTTTGCCAATGGAAGTGCTTCGGGTTCGGGTGCATTCGGGGCACACATTGATGGCGGCTTAACCAATTTCGGTTACGGCTTTGGTCTTGGCGTCAACGGCACGGCCGATTTACTTCAACAACATCATCAACATCAACAACAACAACAATACGCTGGAGTTTCGGGTAATCCTTTTTAAACTGTGCTCAACGATTTCCAGATTTTATTCAATAGATTATCCTGGAAATAGTTTTCAAGATTTCTGGTGCTTCTAGCGTATTTCTTAAAATTCGCTTCATTTTAAATGTATTGTTAATGCTTTCCACCGGGCCGTTTAGTCAGACGAACAATGGTTTCGCGGTCGGTGATAACAATTACTATAATCAAGGTTGTGATCTTGATATAAGCACCTGACCAATTTAATACTGTTGCATCGTCTGCGATTTAAAGAGTGTGAAATATATTTATCAGCTATGTTTTAACTTATCAGGTGTTCATTATTTACAGACTGATATACAATACATGAATTAATTTTGTAACATTATATTGCAGTAGTAGTCGTAGTAGTAGTAGCATTTGTAGTAGTAGTAGCAGTAAAATTTGAAGTAGTATTAGCAGTAATAGCTGTGCTAATGTTGGCTGTAGCAATGTTGTATTAGTAGTAGCAGTATTATTAATTTTAGTAGTAGTAGTAGTAGTAGTAGTAGTATTAGTAGTATTAGTAGCTTTAGTGGTAGTATCAGAAGTAGTAGTGATAGTAGTAGTAGTCGTAGCAGACATATCAGTTTTAGTTTGAGTATTAGAAGCAGTTGCAGTAGTAGTAGTATTAGTATTAGTAGTAGTAGTAATAGTATTATGAGTGTTATTATTATTATTATTAAGAGCAGGACAGTAAATTAACTAGCGAGGATTAAACGCTTTCTATATATATATACTATATATATATATATATATACTTATACTGCTTATATATATATAACTATATATATATATATATATATATATATATACGAAAGCAAAAATGGATATGAGAATCTCAACTCTAGAAGAATCGCATACATTGTACTTAAATGGAAATGTCGGCAACACAGTTCCCACGCAGTCAAGAACGTGAAATTTTTGAAATTTTTTCATAATCGTTCATCAGTAATTCAATTAACAACCATTTACTGAGCGGGTCCTGAGAACAATGTTAACAGTAAATCTGCCAGCTCGGTGATAAACACCAATCGCACTATATATATATAGCTATATATATATATATATATATATATATATATATATATATATATATATATATATAATCAGGTGCAAAATGAAGAAAATCTACTTGTATAAATTACAGCTATATGTTGTGAATAAACACTTATGTATTATTTGTAGTATGAGTTAAAGAATTATTGTTGTTAGAAGAAACACATTACGATAAGTGCAACAATATTAATAGTTTTTTAATAATATTTTTAGTTACAGCTTACGTAATATTTGTAATATTATTGATATTATTTGGAACGCAAACCTTAGTATTAAATGTATAACTGTCAATATTATTACAGTTTATGCTGTTCAGTAACAATTTTTGTTCATTGACTGAATAGGATTGACAGTGCTAGTAATAATAGTAGAAATATCAGTATTTGTGGTATCGATCTTTCTGCTAGACGGATTTTTAACAGGAAAATTTTCCTTCGTAGTCTACTATTTATTTTGTAACATTTATAGTTGTGCTAATAGTAGATTGAGTGTTAGATTCTGTTTGTTGCGGTAAGCTATTTTATATGCAATTGTGTATTAACGAATTATTTAAAATATGACCAGCAAGAACGTAAGGTATAATCTTATGTACACATTTATTTCGTGCTTACTAACTACTCGTTAGTAGGAGGCGGTATTGCGACCTATACACACTATATATTTGGGTGAGGAATGTGGGAAAATAGGACGGTACAATCTCCTATACGAATGTGCAAACCTGCAGTAGTGAAGCTAACTTCATAAATAACTTCAGATTTGCTTAAATCTTGTCGTGTGATTAGTGCAGTATGTGCTATTAGATTTATAACGACTGTAATGGCAATGAAGTACCAAAACCTCAGTCAGCTAAGGTTAGATCGGACTCCATTTCCAGTGGCCAGTACAAATGGTGGTGAAACCTTTGGACTGGGGGTGCGTATCAAAAATCGGCCACCACGAAACCGAAATGAACGTGTATGTGCAAATGAGGATCAATTGGATCATTGCGGAACCGGGATTGCAAATCGACCACCCACGAACAAAAATCGTGAATGCGTTAAATTCCAATAGAAGCTTCCTGGTTCCTCCTTGAAATGATGTGAGCAGTTATTACACAAGGCATGCGTTTCATGTTGTTAAATGAAGTCAAATTTAAAAATCAAAGTCTGAACTATCAATGTAATAAATTGGGCGTTTTCTGATGAGTATATCTAAGGCAATCAAGGTGGTACGCGTCGGGATTATTACTCGAAGGAAAAATCAGCGGCTCTGAGTGCCCAAGTTGACCCATTAATGTATTGATTTAAATGTTCTTTAGTAGAATCATGCTTACCACACACAAATATCCAGCGTCAGCTTTGTGGTTGGCTGATGGACACGAATATCTAATCATTGGACTAAAATTGGTTGCGCGGGCGGTGATAACAAATACATTAATCAAGGTTGCGCTCTTGATATAAACACCTGAACTATTAAGTGCATGCTTTAAAAAAATAAATAAAGACTAACCGGGTTATGTTAGTTAATATATAAATGGAAATTGTGTGTAGTGTACGGCAGGGTGGCTCAGTGGTTAGAGCACCATATTTCGAAACAGATATGCCCAGGTTCGAGCCCTGTCCGTGGCAAATTCTGACCAGTTTGTGAAGAGATCCCAATATGGACGAAACGGGTCTACTGGATGAATTGCCTGTTCTACACTATACAATGCTTAGTTAATACTGGAAATTTTATATCTAATCGTTGATTGAAAATTCAGTCAAATATTTCTTAGATTTACTGGCATAAATTTTGTCACAATATCAAAAATATGCAAATTATAGCAAGACGGTACTTTACATACGGGAGGGGGGGGGGCGGTTTTCAAGGAATACTGTATAGCATTTTATTGAGTATTCGGCAGATTCATGTCTTCGTGGTTTATGCTGAAATTAGTCAATGCAAAAGATTTAATGATTCGAGAAATTTTAGTCTTCGCATTCAGGCTAGAAGCACAGCTGATAATCAGGTCGAACACATTAAGACAGATATAAATGCATGAAAGTTGAAATAACTGGCGAGGTGAATCTAGTTCATATTTAAGCTGAATGGGTGAGACGAGAAGTAAATACGTTTTCATCGGGTTTCTTCCGAAGTTCTTCAGTTAAAGCAGTAAAATGAACAAATTGTGCTGCGTAAAGCCAAGTGGCTTCAACTTATGCTTTCATTTGCAAACAGTAAACGTTAACTTAAGCTAGCTAGATACTCTGTCAAGTCTACCAGGATGGTGTCCCCATTTGATTCATAAATCTTGTTTGGAAACCCTGCGTAATATAATTGCATCAACTCGAGCACAGTGGTAGTCTTGATATAGATGCCTAGTAGAATCATTTGAACCATCGTTTCTTAAATTAGGAGAGTTTTTGCGAGATTTTGTCGTGGTTTTTAAGCGATTCAGTGCAAACCAGGTGGCAGATTTATTGACGATATCGTTGTGCCTTAAATATGTTTCTGTCACGGTGGTGTTGTGTGCACCTAGACAAATGTCTCTATTTGATCTAGATGCCAAACTTCGTAACTCAATCACCTTTGATAATATTTTTGTCTTTAATTATACTATTTTTAAATGTTTCCTACATTTTAATAATTTCTAAAAGATTACTTTTGTCATTTTGATAATTCGCACGGTTATATGACAGGCAAAAAATTAATTATTACGTCTGTTGTCTAACTGTATTTGACTATCATGTTAATTGTACATATTTGTCTTGCAATTATTATAATCATTCATTTACAGCCACGAATTTATAAATCCATTTTATACTGCACAGAAGCGTGTTAACTCCATTCCACAGCTGGTTTTTGTAGAAAAGTAAAATATAAGAATTCATTTGATTTAAACATACAAATGGAACAAATAATACCAATCCTATAACTAATCGTAATTTTGCATTTTGTTAGGCAAGTTATAGCCAAATTCGTTTAGTGTACACAGACAAAAGCCTCCAACTTGGGAAGGCCAATGCTCGAGCATGACTTTTATTAAGTATTGCACTATCGTGCGCAAAGTTTAATATGCTTCATCTATCAGAATTGCCTTTTCTGCACCATACAATTCTTAGTCTATACTGACTAATGTTAATTATTAATGGGGCAGGTGCTTAAATCAATATCGCAACCTTGATAATAGTACTTAAATTTTGAGTTTTGCTGCTCAGTGCTGTCCTTCTTGTTGTGGATTTTACCGCATTTTTCTTGTGCGGGACAATTGATAGCACTCGTAGGTCGGTAAAATCTTGAATCCTTTACATTTCCAGGTGCACCGATTATTGGCCTTGATCGATAGGCTCTCACTTGTCCCTTAATTTTGAAGCCCTCCATCAGCTGCTTGTCCAAAAATTAGGTTGGAAAAGATTTTCCATTTTTCTTTCCTTGATTATAGTGTTTGTTATAACCGCTCGCGCAACCAATAATCGTTTAGTCCTGCATTTGTCACTCCTCACTGTTATCATTATTATTTTACCACTTTAAGGGGACGAAATGTTTAAAAAATGTTAACAAACTTATCAATTTTGATTTAAACATGTTTGCGTTTGTTTAATGTGAGTTGAGAAGTGCTTTGAGAATTGAAGCAGATATTTACTATGAAGTCTTCTAGAAATTTGTCAAAAGCCCCATTTCATCGCCCAAATTCAACTTGACTGCTTTGTGATTAGAATTAGCCACCTGCAGAGGAAACGAATCGAAAAGCCTTTTAGATTAAATGGCGCTGATTAAAGAGTGATATTTTTCTCATTAAACGTAAACGTGGATCCTGAACATCACACTTCAAACCAGGCGAATGGACAAGTTATCCTTGATACAAAACATGTTGATATGTTGCGCATTGCGGATACCGTCAGTTGAAACACTCCGCCTCCACGGATAAATGGACGAATTAATTTCGTACATGAAATGCGAAAAAACAGTTGAAGTGTGTCTATGCGTGTGTGCATGTGTGCGTGTCTGAACCTCAATGCCCAGTTTTCCGCTTCATTTCCGTTGCAAATGGTCTGCTGTTAATCTAACTCAATTACCTTTGCTTCTTCAAAGGTTACTACATCATTGTCAAATACCTCAGTCGCGTTGGGCCGGCGCGAAGCGAATTTAACCGGCTTCAACTGTGTTGCATAAATCTACTCCATAATCAAGATCAGCTTCACAGCACAGATTTATTTCTCAATTTACAAATTCAAAGGATAGCTCATGCAGTTAGTTCTTTAAATTTATTTTGAGAGGATTTCACAGATTTCACTGTGAACTATATATTGAGGGAAAAAATTTTTATGACTCATATACATTTCGTTTTTTGTTCTGCAGGTGACACTAATATGCGTCAACGCGACCATTACCCAGGCCGTTTTGCACCAAATCATATACATGGAATTCACCGGCATAATTCAAACATACTGGATAATAAAAAGAGGTAAAACTCAAGATGTTGATGCTTTTAAATTTACGTTTCAAAAGCAAGAAATGCAATACCTGAACTTGTCGTATTTGATATGAAAGTAAACGTTTTAATTGTCTTTTTAGATAGGGTTTAGTGGTATGAATTATAAATTTGAACACATAATTTGATATTTATGCAGAAATAAATATGATATGAGACTGTAAATGGTACCAAGACCAGCGATATATTATATATATATATATATATATATATATATATATATATATATATATATATGAGTTGACTTTAAGTGACAATATCGAAATCTTTATATAAAGTTAGCTCCACTACTGCTGCTTTACACGTTCGTATACGAGATAGTACCGTCCAATTGTTCCATATTCCTCACCCAACCATCAAGTGGGTATAGGGCGTAATACCGGCTCCTACTGATGAGTCGCCAGTAAGCACGAAACGAATTTACACGTGAGATTATATCTGTATAGCAAAATAAACGTTTTTTGCGTTTTTTTATCAGAAAGGATTTAATGGTATTAATCCTCAATTTGAACTCATAATTTGATATTTTTTAAGGACATCAATAAAATAACATTTTTCTTGTTTTAACTTGTAAAACGTGAACATGACTTGGAATTAGTTTCGCAAAGATCCGATTGATGCCCATTTCCAAGTACACATCGCTTTCGTCTTCGTTCAGGCTGGGTGGAGATTTGTTCCTTGTTTTTGAGCACCTCAATATTGTTCATACTAACCATTGGAAATGATGTCCGATCTAATCTTCGTTGAACGATGTCGAAGCCTTCGGAAGAAAGGGATGAATCCGCGCGCCGCCTGAACGAAGACGAAACGGATGCGTGCTAGGAAATGGGGATCAATCGGATCTTTGTGAAACTGTGACAGTGCAAAGCGACAACTCGCGAACGCAAATCATGAAGATTCAACATATGAAGCTCGCACTTCGCAATCTTTCAAAGGTTATTTGACTTGGAATCGCAAATTTTTTGGCCTGCATGAGTAGAGTAGCACACACCTGTCTGATGTCAACTTCGTTATTTAGAATAGGAAACGAAATTTTAATCTGTGCGTTGGCAAAGATTAATTCTCATATTCAATTGAAGTTGGTATTATTTGCATCTGTTATCGAGCTTTAAGTTTAAATTTTGAAAAAATAAATCAATCATTGTACATAATAAATCAAAAGGCCAATCTTAACGAACCATTGCACAATGTTAACTAGAAAATGGATATAGTTTATTCTGGCATCTAAGTATCTTAACTTTTTGACTGATTAACAAAACCTGTTTCCGTATCAATTCATTTTCCCACAACTCACTCCTTATTTGTGACGAAATGTTGATGAAAAATTTCGTTCAGGAAAATACCATCAAAATCTCTAATGAATGGATCAATACACCTAATACTGCGCTATTGATTTATGCTTAATAATGTGAAATGCAATAATAAATTATTTAAGGCCACTGTTTTGAATTTGTCTTCAAGATGCTTAATAAACAATTTCTTTAAATGCAGCGAATTACACCAAATGCACAGCGCTGGTACATCTTTATTAGAGCGACTTTTAAGTCCCGTTATTTTTGAAATTTCATTAAAATTAAATTTCGGTATACGATACTAATCCAAGTTTGCTTTTTTTAGTTTCTCTTTGTCAAGAATTGCGCCAGATCCGTGTTCTGAACTCAATCAAGTCATCCGCGGGCGGCAACAAGAACCGCTATTATCATCTACTTTCACGAATATTTCTGCCAAAAGCCATTTGATGGACCAATCACGTGCATTGCAGGCGAAACTGCAAAATTGCCGAAGTGGCAATGTTCATGTCAACACAGACAGCAATTCAGTTAAAGGTGAGCCTGATATTTCTGGTTCCTAAACTCATTATTAACTAGAGTATAGAAGTAAAAGAGGGATTTTTAAAAATTTCATCAAGGTACGTGTGTGAAGTTGTTGCTACAGAACCAGACATTTAGAATTAATTAAACGAATATAGGTTCCTCGGGCGGTGATAACAATTACTTTTAATCAAGTTTGCGATCATGATATAAACACCATACACAATAGTTATTGAGCACTCATCACGTAATGTCTAGAATTTGCCATGGACAAGGTTCGAACCTAGGAACGTCTATTTTGGAATTTGGGGCTATAACCACTGAGCCACTCTGTCGCATACTGCAGAAAGTTTCGTCCTTACACATACTCGTGTTTTGAAAAACTTGTGTGAAATATATTATGCGACGGGGTGACTCAGATGTTAGAGCACCAGATTCCGAAGCAGACGTGCCCAGGTTCGAGCCCTGGCCGCGTCAATTTCTGGCCATACCGACTTTGCTTTATTTTTCTGGTCCTATTTGAACTAATTTATCCCTAGGTACGCAAAATATAATATACACTCCTCCAACTAATGTTTCACGAACGCTTTTTGTCATCTTATATTTTCTCTCAAATGCATATAGGGCTGAAATTTTACAGTATCATGAGAAAATGTACAAATATTCATGTGTAAACTAAACATAGCGCATGATAGAAAATGCAACGCATCAAGTGGGCCTGTTTCGTCTGTAGGGGGCATACATTTATTACTTTCCAAATTCGTGGCGTTCGTAATTTGAACGAGGGAGAAATTGCTTCGGAGTCTTGCAACACGCCTATCACGCCACAGAAGTCGTGAATTACATGAAATTATCTATTGCATAACAACTTAGGTAATTCATCCAGTAGACCGGTTTCGTCCTTATTGGGAACTCATCATGTACTGGCCAGAACTTGCCGCGGACAGGACTCGAACCTGGGCACGTCTGCTTCAGAATCTGGTGCTCTAACCACTGAGCCATCTACCACATCCCCATGTAGTGTGTTGTCTGTTCAGTAATGACAGATTGGGGATGGTTAGTTGGAACTTTGGGTCTAAATGGATGCCATATGAGCTCCACCTAAAGGAAAAATAGACTAACCAAGTTACATTTGTTAGTATATAACTGAAAATTGTGTGCAGTATAGTGTGCGGCAGGATGGCTCAGTGGTTAGAGCACCAGGTTCCGAAGCAGACGTGTCCAGGTTCGAGTCCTGTCCGCGGCAAATTCTGGCCAGTACATGATGAGCTCCCAATAAGGACGAAACCGGTCTACTGGATGAATTGCCTTTTCTACACTATAAAATTCTTAGTTTATACTGATATGTGTAAGTAATTAATGGATCAGGTGCTTATATCAAAACCGCAACCTTAATTTTAATAATTGTTATCACCACCCCCGCAACCAATGTTCGTTTAATTATATAACAACTTAGGTGTTTGACACGTGTTACGTCAGGTGGATCCTTATCAGCACTGATATCGATTAAAAGTTACACCTAGCCTTTTCTTATCTGTCATTATAGTACAAACATCATGCCACCTAAGGAAGGAATATTTAATTTAGTTGTAGTGAAATGATATGACGAAGATCAGATTGTACCTCAAACGTGTCTTTGTCAAACTCATAGTGCAAAGTGACAATTCAAGATCGCAATTCGTGGCAATTATCAATGTGACGCCTACACTGCCCAACCCATCAAAAAATATGACCTGATACTATTTATTTTGCTTGCGTAAAATAAAGTTGCGTTTGATAGAAAAGCTAGTTCTCCAGTAAACAAGTTTCGTCCTTATTGGAGACACATAAAGTACTTGCAAAAATTTACGTTGCCGGAACTTAAACTAAGGGACATTTACTACACAATCCTGCAACTCATTCACATATGTACTGGTTTGACTTAAGATTCCATAGCCCACTCTGAATCCGCATGATTTAAGTGCAGTTTTACAGCATATGAGTATCTCCTGAAGATAGCACCACGTACTTGTGTAAAATAAACTTAGTAAAGATAAAGTGACGATCGACGTAATACCAGCTTCTAGACATAATTATTTAGCTAGCAGGAAGTGAATCTTGAGCCTCGTGAAACCTTTTTCTGCAGACATTCAAATCTATCATTTTAATTCACCAACTACTCTGTTACTAGGTGTGACGTGCACAGTAATAAAATGCATAAATATTAGTTCGTCTCAGTAGAGAATGAATAAATTGTAAAACAAGCGTCACACCAAGTAATTCGCGTTTTACATGTTTAAAGAGATTTGTATATTGCCTCAAATCTAGTTGAAAGATTTCAAAAGGTGTTGCTTACAACGCTGATGGCAAACAGTTTCCGGGTGGTCTCATGTGAGAATAACTAGTCAGTTGAATTATTTGTCAAATCTTGTTATTCTTTTTGCAAGAGGTGTGTATTTAACAACCAGTAATGGACGAATTTATGCCGGATGTAAAACTTTGCTCAAGCAATTTAAACACCATAGATTTACCTGAGAATCTGCAATCAGTCAAAACAGAGAAACTTGTTAATACTAGCAAAAAAAATTATCTTATCAGGGATAACTTTTCCTCGAATAACCCAGTTAAATTTCATATTTATGCATGACAAATATAAGTATAATTAACAGTATTAAATACTACTAAACCGAATTGTAAATCTTAATTAAACATTTAAATGAATTCAATATTTTTAAATCGTTTAATGTTAAAAAATTTTTTTTCATAAATGCGTCAAGAGGTATTTATCAGGAGCAAAACTTATGAGCCGATCTATTCCATTCTATCGCTCGTTTGTGTTGCATTGGCGTCGCGTACAGCGAAATCATTTCGCTTGTTCTGACAATGGCTGTGTATGAGAAGGCAACCGGCGCGTGTTATTCTCCAACCCTCTGAGGCAAAATCAGTAGGTAGCTGGGGCAGCAAATGAAGGTTCACTTAGGAGCCAATATAGTTCATTCTGTCACTTGTTAGTGTTTTAACATCGTCGCATCCAGAGAAACAATTTCACATTTCATAAAAAGGCAATTAACACATGTTACAGGCCAGGCCTGTGAAGGAAAGATAGTGGATTCCTGGACCCGCATTAGTGGTAACACTTAGGAACCACCAATTTCCATTTTGCCGCTCGTAAATTATTTAATGTCGTAGCCTCAAGTTAAACATCTCCACGTGCTCTGACAGTGACTTCGTATAAGAAGGCTATTAAGACGTGTTATAGGCCAGACCTGTAAAGGAAAGTCCGCGGATTGCTAGAGTTGCATCAGTGCTAACACTTAGGAACCGCCCCTTTCTATTTTGTCGATCATTGATGGTTTACCGCTGTGGCGTCCAGTTAAACAATTCCACATTTACTGATATTAACTCCGTGTGGTAAGGACAGAACCGCTAATAATTTATTGGTAACACTTTGACACCATGCATAGGCAATCTACTTTTCCAAACCAGAAGACATTAAGATGGTCGACAATCTTGGATAATGTCATAGCGTACGTGGCCCGGTGTTAAAATATGGCCAATTTAGCCCTGTTAGCACGGACACTATTCAATCGCATTTTTTCGGAATAGATAAATATCTGTTTATATATGTAAGTCTGTGCATGTGTTTATATAAAATAGGTAAATGTATACTTATGCATTTGGGTATGCATATATACACTTCAGTATAAATAAATGTATGTAGATATTCAAATATATATATATATATATATATATATATATATATATATATATATATATATATATATAAGTATTTATATATGCGTTTAGATGTGTCTTTGAATGAATGCATGTATTTTTTCTTTTTATGTGTAGAAGCATATATATACATAAAATTATGCATTATTATATTGATGTATAAATGTATGAATTGCAGATGTGTATATTTTTGCATATATGTTTGTATGTATGTAGCTATGTATGCATGTGCATATGTATTTATAATAATGGATTTTTGCTTTGAAATTGAATTTCTAAGCCGAAAGGGCCATTAAAGTTATTCCTCAGCTAGATAAATTTGAATAAATCTAAAATGGAAATACATCTGCTAGTGACTACAAATAGATGAACTTTGAATGACGTAACCAATTTTTGAGATAAAATTTCATGACAATTTAAATGTATACCTCATATTCTGGTGTATTCATGACACGGTATTAAATAATTACATAAATATATATATATATAAATAAATAAATATATTTTTTTAAATTTTTATAAATATTGCTGATATATTATGTACTCAAGGTGGATCACATTAACACAACTTGTTGCTTAGGCGTATATTCTTATATGTACATAGATATTTAAATTTTTGTACCCAGATATTTCAATTAAAAAAATTATACATGACTAGAATATAAATAAAGGTCTATTAGTTGATATACCATTCGCTATCCTGGGCCATATTTTCAGTCCTGTACAAACGCGGCAGTACTACTATATTCGATCAATAATTTTATTAATATCATTCTCTCTATAACCTATTGCCAGCAGGATGAGATTAGGTATACCGGGAATTGAGGTTTTCTATAATATAATGTAAATGGAGATTTTGTTGCTCCTTCTACGCGCCCAGAAAAGCAAGTTAAATAATCATGATATCAAGGCTGGGTGTATATGTCAATCAATTACGAGTTAATTTTATGTATTCTACAAATGTCTATTAAGCTTAGAGTACGCTTATATGCGTGTATAAATTTGTGTGTGCCAGGGAGAGGGGGTAGTTTTGTGTATAAATGTGAGCATAGGAGAATTATTATTATGGCCGGATATTGGAGCAGAAAATTAATATACTTTAGGAAGTTAAAAAAATATAAATAGATCTGTCTTGGATGAGGATATCAAACGTGCCACAAGTTCGTTTTTTTCTGGGAGTATGGTGTCAACCCTGAAGATGGGACCAGAAATGAAGTAGCGAAAATTCGGAAAAAATCGGCAACACTTAGTTAAAAAACAATTCAAGATTATTAGTGTAAGGATACCTTCAGAATCACGGGATCAATGATAACCCATTAATCAATTAAAAAAGCAATCGGTGCACCTGGAAATGTAAAGGAATCAAGATTTCACCGACCTACTAGTGCTATAAATTGTCCCGCAGCCCACAATTTTCGTATCAGCTGGTACAGATCGTGAGTTTGAGAGGTAACTAACCCACATTGTTATTTTTATAAATTCAGAAATTTTAACATATTTTGATTTCTTTGAATCCAAACCCCCCTTCGAATTTTCCTTTATTTTTAAAATTTTATATCAAAATTTGATTTAAATTTGACACATGTAGACGGTGATCAAAACACTAGTTTAACGAAGGCATACGGTTTTGGCGATTACATGTTGTCTGAGACATTAACAAACCAAACTGTGAGAACTCAACCGGATTCACCAACAGCGCGAAATGGACGCGGTAACGACAAACATCCAGTCAATCAGAGTAAAGCCCAAAACGACCGTGAAAAATTGCAATACGAACCCGAACAAAGCATGGAACCGGCCATACAAACATGCAAGCGTGTTGGAAACTGTGTTAGAAATGGTGCTTCAACTGCAAACCAATTAAGGAGCAGCCAATTTCGTCCACTTCGTGCACAGCATTCGTTACATCTACCCTTGGACGTGGACAGCCTAATGCTGGAGCCAATCAGTGAGGCGATATGCGCATCCAGCTCAACGCCGAAGAGTCATTCAATGAAAGTCGCCGGTAGTTCGAACAATTCAACAGTGATAAACGTAGCTGAGGGAACGGATGCTAACACGCACGGAAATGTGCATAATCCGTTTCCGGAGAGAAATGACGAAGACCTCGGAAATCGTTCTTCGGCTAACGGTGAAGATGACGCACAGGTGTGTCAATCTTCCGAAAGAAGGCATAACAACACAATGCGGAGATATCTTTATTGCCGTGGCAGGCGTCAGTCATCTTATGAAATCCCGACTCTAACTGATAGTGCGTCGATTTTGTCATTAAGCCAACCTCAGGAGGAACTTTGTCTAACTGCACGGCAAACAGATGTAGCACGCAACTCGTGCTTCACATCAACGTCCACGCCTATGCCCAGAAACACCATCAATCCATTTGGTATGCCAAAAATCAATATTCCCACCGGGCGTTCCATTGAAAATGGCAAGCCCGAGAAGATGTTACATCGTGTCTTAACGCAACCCACAATTACTGATAAGCCTTATTTGAGTCAAAACCAAGATGGGTCATTCTCTAGCGGGTACAACCTGCCACCGCTCATTCCGTCTGTGACGTCGGTACAGGCTGGTCGGCAAATGCTTCAGATTTATGACGAGCTTAGGCAGTTGTCGTTAATTGCCTCTTCATCGTGCACCGCGCATGACTTACCGTACCATCCAAGCGACTTTCCATTTAATAACTCATCCAAAATTACCGATAATACTAACAATGAAACAAGGACAACATCTGGACTCGCGTGTCATAGAGACGGCGGCCTATCAAAGGACCAAGTACAGTCCGATTCAGCGGTCAACGGGGAAAGCGGGAAATTTACGTATTCACAAGCCCAATTATTACAAGCACTATTCCTGAATGACAGTGGCCTTCATGAAGACGACAGCGTTGCCTCATTTTATCGGACCAAACTTCCGCTAGAAAAAAATAGCAAAACAGCTATTTTGCTCGATAGAAAGGGTTCAGGCAAAGTTGAAAATGTCATGCGACTTTCAGTTAACGACCGCCAACATTTAACCAACGAGCTGAAAGAAATGGTGCATGTTCAATTTGAACAATTGACCAGTCATCTGTTGACACGTCTCACATCAACTACAGCCTCAATCAAACAGACGGAAGGATGTGATTCCAGCACCGATACAAAACCAACTTCTGCTGGCTTTTCTTCAACACCTTATCAAGCATGTGAATACAAAATGCAAAATACTGATCGTGGACAGAATGACGGGGACATTAATGCAAATGCTTACCTTCCTCAACTGCGAAACCACGGAAAATCTGGTGAGTTTGCACAATTATCCGATGATAGTCTCGGGTCACATAAACCAAAATATCAAAAGCATAAAAAAGAAAAAAATGACACCAGAGACGCTGAAAAGGTGAACATGATAGCGAAGCGAGACAGTCGAATTTTACAGTTTGGCGCAAAACGAGTAACACCATCTTATATGAAGTTTGCCAGTAGCAGCAAAAACAGGGAACTGGAACACTTCGACATAAACTTTATGCCGGAGCTGTCCAGAAATTCTAAATCTTCTGAAGATCTGACACACGACGGCAAAGCCATTACTCAGCACAAGGAGTCTAGAGTGTCACAGTCGAATGCGCCAACGACTTCTACGTTCAAAGGCGTTTCAAATACTAGTGAGAGGAATGAAATCACTAAAAAGACAAAGTTAAGCAAGATAGGTCAAAATGTGGGCGCCAAACTGTCCCATTTGCCGCATACATCATGTCTATATGAAAAACTGAGAACAGCAAGAAATGTGGAGGATGTAGACGAGGTTAAGTTTGAGTGCAGAAGTAAGGTAAATCGCCGAGTTATTGGTGTGGAGGGAGAAGTTAAACATAGCGCTGCAATTGGAAAAAAGCCGCTAACAAAAGTTCGCAATTCTCCACTTAAATTGATTACAAGACCCGGTTACCTTCGTAGAATCGGAGTTGAATTTCCCGCATCAAAAGCACAGTTAATGGGAAACACATCTTTTACACCAACGTCTGCATCCGATAATCCCTCCTCACCGACGCGAAATAACAGGAATCAATTTTCAACTTCAACTTCAGGAATGTCGCCTAAAGTAACTAGCAAAGACAGGAAAACAGTCTATATGCTGACCGATTACGTAGACAGGCCAGGAGAATTTTATCCACAAATAAAAAATGACACGCGCCTTCTTTCCGACGATTTTAATTTTACATCAAACAAATTCGAAAGTAAAACACTGCCGGCAAAATATACGGCCCCCAATGAAAACAAAGTCATCGCAGGTAACAAAAATCTATTAGCAGATGTGAAATCGCAAAATAAACAATTTCTAGACATCGAGTTGCTTACCAGTAAAATTATTGAAAGTAGTGGCAGTAGTAGTAGTAGTAGTAGTAGTAGTAGCCATAGTAGTAGCAGTTTTACTGAAAATCTCAATAGTCCAAATTATCCGCCTAGTGCGTCCTATGATGAAGATGAAGATGAGAATTTCGGAGGTGTTATGGATTTCGGTGGCGACGATGTAATTAGAAAAAAAGTCAAATGTATAAAAACGGTTAATGACGATCCTGAGAATGATGATGATGATCATGATGATCATGATAATGCTAATGATGATGATGATGATGATGATGATGATGATGATGATGATGACGACGATGCTGGTGGTGGTGGTGATGATGATAATGTTAACGATGACGAACACAGACGAGATGTGGATTTAATCTCAAAGAAAAGGGTATTTTTAAACGCTGATTGCACATCATTTTTTTCCAGTCATACAAATAGCTCAACGGCGGCTTCAAACGTACCACGAGACCCAGTAAATGAGGAAAGCATACAGGCAAAATGCATGGCTCATGAGTTGAGCACAAAAGACGTGCATGCCAGCGTTATAAAACTGCCTCCTTTAGCCACGCCCTTGTCGGTTACATGCAGTATGGGTGCTCACAGAGGCACAAAACCGCAGTCGAATACCCAGACCTCTACTGGAGCCTATTCAAGAAAGAATCACAGATTATATGAGCCAAACTCGACACGGGCACAGTCGACAAAATCGAAACCAATTTCAGATAACTATGATCAATAATTAGCCAAAAAACCGATTAAAATAGGGCTTTCTTCAACGTTTTACTTTTACTGTAATTGAAGTGCAATTAGCATATTATATATATATATATATATATATATATATATATATATATATATATATATATAGCCATTAAGAACTAAGCCTTTTGAGTCTTGCTAATTATCCATTGGGCTACCCAAGTCGCGAATTTCATGCGATTCTATGGGCAATGTTTTCTGCAGTTAAAACCAATTTTGTATTGCTTCTAAACCTAAAGTTACACCTGGATTATCTTCTATTCTTTTGTTATAGAACAGACGCCGAGAAAGCCTCGGTGCATTGGTATTGAGTCTAAGTTTGGTGAAAGGATTTTATTGCACATATGTTTGCAGCATAAGGTAAACATAGCTGAAGGTGGCAAATACAGTTGATGACGTAGACCGATTTTATCTAGACTAGGCATGCATAAGCTACTCGTCAGAATTGCTGTGACAGACATTCGAATCGGGGGCGCATGAGCTTTGGTGTCTTGCAACTCACCCACTGCCCCAACCAAACTGCGGACTACCAAACATTTTCAGCCATGCAACAATTTTGGCAAGTACTTAATTGTACTTAGCGGAAAGCTTCATGTAGCGCATGGTATAGATGGCTTCACAGATGAGCTGCGAGACTCCATCACAAATGGACGATTAGGGCATTAGCTTAATGAGTGTCATATTAATACTGCATTATTCAACTCATGCCGTAATATTTAGAATCAATATCACTTTCCAAAACAGCATAGTGTCTTTGCTCCTCTAACGAGAAGGAGTAGCCAGTTGGATCTACATGTTGGCAATATTACCAGGCAGGCTCCGTTTGCAGGAAACGCTGGATAAAAAAAACAGAAGCTTGTACAAAATGGAAATTGCATGTACGGCGCACTTGGGTGGCTCAGTTGATTAATTGTAAGACACCGACGCGAATGTGTCACTGTTCGAGCCAAACAAAACAGCAGCCGCACTTTCATATTTGAAAAATATTGAAGTGCATTACTAATTATGACTTTTAAATGTATTATAGAATAATTTTCTTATTTGAAATTATTGATTGCTTTTTGATAAATTTTAACCATTTCCCCAACATTCCTTTGGGTTTGTTGTTGCAATTGGTAAGCTGCTTAATACCAGTTGGTAGGCAGTACCTCATGATATGTGACTGCGTGAACTGAAGCTAATCGGTAGAATTTTGCGTCTGATATCAATGTGGGTTTTCTACAATTTGGTAATTGCTGCTTTTGTCAACTCAAATTTCCATTCATTCGCACTCTTTATTTTGTTGTTGTTCTCAAGTTGTTTTCAATAGTCTTCTTTTCTCCGCATCGCGAAGTAAAACTACGAAATCTTGAGAATGAAGACAATAACAAGGCGTTTCTCATGGATCTCTTTTTTTAAACCAACTGCTTCATATCCATCTTCGATAAAGGAAGGCTAGCGAAAATGTTCATAATTACAGACAAATTGTTACATGTAATAAACATTTTTTGTTGAATATAATACGGAAAGAAATTGTTAGTATCTAAAAATCTTTTTATTGATTTTTTTGTAAATGGATGTTGACAAAATTTTCTATATAAATTTTCTAATAAATTATATATATATATATATATATATATATATATATATATATATATATATATATATATATATATATATATATGAGAAAACAACCTTTGTGCAGCAAAATAACAATAGATTTGTCGTAAAATGTCCCATGCCTCCCGGAGATGTGCTTTCTATATATATACCTACCTTATATATATATATATATATATATATACCTTAGTTATGTTGCATTTTAAATACTGTTTTGTTGCGAAGAACTAATATATATGCAAGTATGTTTTAGGTTTTGCGAACCTAGTAACAAATTAGTTCAGTTGTGACCAGAAGGATAAACCAAAGGCAACATGAACGGAAAGTATAATCTCATGCACATTCGTTTCGTGCTTACTGGCGACTCATCAGTAGGCGCCGGTATTACTCCCTTTAACCACTATATATTTGGTAGAAGAATGTGGAATAATAGGACGGTACAATCTCCTAGACGAATGTGTAAACCTGTAATAGTGAAGCTAACATAATCTAAAGTCAACGACAATGCGACTTCAATGCCAACTCACTATATAATATATATACCGAGTCTGTAAAGGATACTAATACTATGGCTATTGTGTTAGTAACTAATACCTTTTTTGAAATCGATAAGTACCGGATACTAACACTATGGTTTCCGAGTCGGTACATGATACCAACCTGATGGATATAAATTTATGCTAAAGTTCACCCAAATTGAGAATTACAACAATTTCCGAACACCTGTTACTCCAGTTAAACCATACACTCTGGCCTTCATCGATATCAGTTATCACATTTCGCAGTAAGCATGACATCATTCAATTCAATATATTACAGTTAAATACTGTTTGTTGCGAAGAACTAATATATATGCAAGTATGTATTAGGTTTTGCGAACCTAGTAACAAATTAGTTCAGTTGTGACCAGAAGGATAAACCAAAGGCAGCATGAACGGAAAGTATAATCTCATGCACATTCGTTTCGTGCTTACTGGCGACTCATCAGTAAGAGCCGATATTACGCCCTTTAACCACTATATATGTGGTATAAGAATGTGGAATAATAGGACGGTACAATATCCTAGACGAATGTGTAAACCTGTGATAGTGAAGCTAACATAATCTAAAGTCAACGACAATGCGACTTCAATGCTAACTCACACTATATAATATATATACCGAGTCTGTTAACAGGCATATATAAACGAAAATCTAGGTCTCGTGTCCAGTGGATTCCAGTATTGCCTTAGGAACTAAAGGGAAACTGGAAGGGCCCAATCGCAGGAACATATTTTATTCCCCCATCATAGTGGATCATGACTATTAGCTGAAATTGTGATTAATTGTGACCAATCACAAAAGAGCTAATCTAATTATTGTGCGCTTTCATTCGTTCATCGAAACCATATCGGTGTTATAGCGTAAAGAGGGCCACCGCGGCTACGTATACCTACGCTTCAGCCAATGAAATCGGCGACCATAGGCTAAATGTGACAACGTGCGTCCGCATCGAATTGTTCAGCTTATATTTCAAGGCAAAGTAATGTCTCCGAAGAAGAGACCTTCCGTGATCATCATCAGAGTACGACGGCAAACTGACATGCGCGGATCAAGCTAACAATGCATATGGAAAAGAAAAATTAGTGTGTGGCTCTCATCTGGCCAAACTCGCATACATTGTACCCGACTGAAAATGTGGGCTGCACAATTTCTATTCGCCATATATGCTATATATATATATATATATATATACATATATAGGCCTACAGTTAAACAATAATTGATTGCCTAGGTAAAGAAATTTGTAATTTGACTTTTGTTACCATGGTAAACAACATCACGGTCTGAATTAATCAAACTAAATGACCAAAAAATACTAAATCCTTTTTTATAATTACATCAAGAAAGAATGATAATATTATTTTGCCTTTTCCTTTAAAACTTCTTTTCAGTGCTATAATGGCAGTAGACTTGACAGATTTCAGATTAATCTGTGTGTACATGCCAATAAAACTATGTATTGTCAAGTATGGAACACGGCAAAAATGAAGAAAATTATGTATTTGATAAAACACAATTGATTAAATAAAACTTTCGAGTCTAAAATGTATTTTAGGAATAAAAAAGAAATAACTCAGATTTTGCTACACGACATATTTCAGTATGCCTTTTTGGCTATCGATTCATTTCAACTTGAAATTCTATCCCTAAAATAAACATTTTGTTATATTCGTATAGTAGGTGAGAATCCCTTTATCTCTACATGCATCCAGGTAACCCACGGGAATAAGGCTTTTAGTAGTTCTTTAAATCTAGCTAGCAAGTTTGAGGTAAACACAAATCCCGATATATTCAATCAGCTGTACAGCATTTCCATACTGCTGTTAATTTTTTAGTATCCTAAAAATATTCCGCCCCTTTGATCGTCCGTCCATACCCGAGACCTAACCCTCTCAATGTGCATAAAACTGGATCGAACCAGCGTAAACTACGGAGCTTTGTTCAATGCCTTAACTCCTTGTTGAATTGAAGAACACATTTGCCGACTTTAGCGTTATGCATTGCTATTTACTTAGTGCAAACCTGTATGCAATTATCTGCATATTAATTTATTTCAAATAGGACCAGAGGGATATACCAACGTTAGCATGAACAAAAGACCTAGTCTCGTGTGCACGTGTGGCTTGTTCTTACCAGAGATTCCTCCATAGTTTGCAATGCTACGACCCAAACCCGCAGTATATTTGGTCAAGAAATGAGCAGTAGGTAGATGATGCAAACATGTTAGTGCAAAGGTTAGTAAAAACACCATTTATTTATAGCATATTCAGTGGCGCATAGCCAAACATGGAGTCGAATGACATGAAAAAGTTAATAAAAGTGATATGATTGCAATAAACCTGACATTAATCACGCACATATTTTACACGCAAGGTCTGGTTTGTATTCCACCACTCATGATGGAATCCATCTTGGCCCGTCTGAACCATAGGGACTATTTATTCTTAAATGATGATTTATATTGCGGCTAAAGAGTATCCCGTGAGAATGGTAACAAAAAATAATGCATCAAAGACAACTCAAACAGGTGTAAAATGTTACCTGATCTGCGTTTTGACAATCATAGGTTGAATTCCAGTTGTTTTGATTTTTTAGAAATATATCGACGAATTTTGGCGAATTCCTTCCTCATCATCATCATCATCACAAGTTTGAAGAAACAACCTAATGAATCAAGCAAATGGCAGGTCAAGTCATTTGGATTAATCCAGATTCGCAATTTTTTCATACTTTTATGTAATAAAATGTATCCCGAATTATCAAGATAATAGGCTATTGCAAATAACGTGCGAGCAAACTTAATTAAAATACATCGAATCAAGGTTAGATTGAAAGTCGCACGATGTACCATTTCAAACATAAATTTGATGTAACAGTTAGATACTGTTTATTGCGGAGAACTAATATATATGCAAGTATGTACTAGGTGTTGCGAGCCTAGTAACAAATTAGTTCAGTTGTGACCAGAAGGATAAACCAAAGGCAGCATGAACGGAAAGTATAATCTCATGCACATTCGTTTCGTGCTTACTGGCGACTCACCAGTAGGAGCCGGTATTACGCCCTTTAACCACTATATATTTGGGGGAGGAATGTGGGATAATAGGACGGTACAATCTCCTAGACGAATGTGTAAACCTGCAATAGTGAAGCTAACATAATGTTAGCAAAACTACCGTCAATGCTGTGTTGTTCGAAGACTGGTTAAATACAATAGAATTGGTGTTTACTTCAAGCTCGCAAACTTGATTTAAATAATTGTTAATAAATAATATGGGAATGGTGTTTACTTCAAGATCGCAAACTTGATTTAAATAAATGTTAATAAATAATATGGGATTGGTGTTTACTTCAAGATCGCAAACTCGATTTAAAGAATTGTTACCACCACTCGCGCAATTAATTCTTGTTTGATTCATCCAGTAGATCGGGTTCGTCCTTATTTGGAATTCATCATGTACAGTCCAGAATTTGCCGTGAACAGGGCTCAAACCTTGGCACATCTGCTTCGAAATCTAGTGCTATGACTACAGAGCAATTTTTCTGCACACAAAACACAATCTATAGTTATTTACTAACTAATGATTCTCGTTTAGCCTTTTCCTTTAGGTGGAGCCTATATGGCATCACTTTAGACCTGAAGTTCCACTTAACCATCCCCAATCTGTCAATATAGAACAGACACCACGCTACATGGAGAAGTGGTATTCAATTGAGCAGTTATATATTTAAGCGAATATTGGTTGTTCGGCCAGTGATAATAATTACTTTTATTCAAGACAATGAATTAAATCAAGGTTGAAATTTTGATATAATCACCAATCCTATTATATCCATTCATTTTAATTTATGAACTAAGTTTTGTATGATGTAGAAAAGGCAATTCTGGAAAGTTCCGAATAAGAACGAAACCGATCTGTGTATGAATTTCCTGCTCAACATCATAAAACGCTTAATTCATACTGAAAGTATATGTTTATAATGAGACTTGTGTTTAAACCGAGGTCGCATCCATGAATTAAATAATAAACTTAGCAGTTTATACAACAATCGTGAAGCAGAGCTATCTTGGATGTAAGAATATTTGTAAGATAATTTCACCAACAATATTTGAAAAGAATAACAGAAAAATGAACCTTTTATAAATGTCAAGCAAAATTAAATATTGAGAAGGTCAATTTCGATGTAGTAATCAAACACCATATTAAGAAAAGATTTAAAGAAGAGTAAGGGTCATTTGAAAGCTAAAAAACAGTTGAAGAAATTGAGATTTTCAATTAGAAATAGTAAACCAATAATTTAGTGAAAATTAAATTATAGCGAATTAAAAATAGAGTACTCTGCGTGATATTTCTAATGAACTAACAAATAAATCTCCTCATTAGCCATTTGCCCATCAAGCATTAGTTTTCTGACCTTGCTAAACGTTTCTCATAATCAAATGATCAAAGAGCGATTCCTACCAATTTCAATTACAATAATTAGAAAGGAACCTAATGAAATTTCATCTGATCTAGCATTCATTATAAGCAAGGTTGTGAACTTGATATAAATAGGCCCTGCCGCACAGGCAGGATTTCTCAGTGGTTAGAGCACCAGATTCCGAATCAGACGTGCCCAGGTTCGAGCCCTGTCCGCGGAAAATTCTGGCCAGTACGTGATGAGTTCCCAATAAGGTCGAAACCGCTGTACTGAATGAATTGCCTTTTCTACACTATAAAATACTTAGTTTATACTGATATATGTATGAACTTAATGTGTCTGGTGTTTATATCGAGTTCGCAACACTAATTATAATAAATATTATCACTGCCCGCGCAACCATTGTTCGTTTAATTATATGATGTAGCGTTCGTTTTATTCTCTGCATATTTCATCTGAAACGATTCTCTAAGTAACCCTGTTAAAAGTTTTCACTGGCAAATTTCTATCCGTTTACGTCAATGCTAGTTGTTACGATGACCAGTTTCTAATCGATGGATGAGCCTGAAATGATTTGTTATCGTAGCCCTAGATACATGCCGTTTTATGTTCTCACCTTCTAAATTTAATTAGTAGTATGTGTTCTCCTGCATTCACTTGATTAAAAGTCTGGAAGATTTTATTTGGTGAAGTGTTATATTGCACACCTCCATTGACTATATAGCGGGTTCAATTTTATCACATATTGGTCGGTAAAATATTGATTAATTTATATTTCTAGGTGCACAATATCTCTGTCTATTTCGCATTGAAGCCTTCGACATTATTACTATTCATTGTAATTTTGTTGGTAAAAAGATTTCCAGAGAGCTTGATGTTTCTATTAGTTAATTTTCTAACGGTTTCAATACCATCATATACCTGAAAAAATTAAGTTAGCGGATGTAGTACCCTCATTAAACTAAGATTTATTTATATTTATTTTAGATTTACTAAAATTTATATATATATATATATATATATATCGAAACATGTAAGCAACATCCTTGCACAAAAACAATAAATATTATATATATGTTTTTATACATATTAATATGTATTTTATATATTTATATAAGGTGTGAATAAATAAATATACAATTTGATTAATTGGTCAAAAACAGTAAGAAAAGAGAAAAATAATAATTAATTAGAAATATGCAGATGTATATATATATATATATATATATATATATATATATATATGATTAAAGATATTGGACTGTTGCTCATATATATATATATATATATCCCTTGCACAAAAACAATAAATATTTATATATATGTTTTTATACATATTGATATGTATTTTATATATTAATATAAGGTGTGAATAACCTAATAAATAATTATTACTAATGTATATATATATATATATATATATATATATATATATATATATATAGGATTAGGGATGTTGGTCTCATACTGTTGCTTATATTCATATATATGTTTTTATACATATTGACATGTATTTTATATATTGATATAAGGTGTGACTAACGTAATAAATATATAATAAGAATAGAAAATATTCATGTTTAACAATTAACAATGGTCCTTCTTCTAAATATATATATATATAAAGGTGTTACGATATTATATTTAGATATATATGTATATAGATATAATGAATTATTTTAGTCATATGAGTAAATATTCTTATGCAATTATTTCTAAGAGTTGATTAACTACACTATCACAATTCTTAGTTTTACTGACATATGTAAGTAATTAATGGGTCAGGTGTTTATATCAAGACCGCAACCTTGATTATAATAATTGTTATCACCACCCGCGCAACCAATGTTCGTTTAATTTAAGAATTACTTATAAATAATTTCATTAACATCAGACGTTTGTAATTGTGCTATCTTTCCTCTCTTTTTTAGTCATCAGGCCGCATTATGTTCAAGTATGAAATAAGAAATAGTTCCAATTTTGCATTAAAGAACATAAGTTTTAAAATTTCTCCTCAAATCGGAATCTGTTTTTACCATTATCCAACCTCCAATATCGGTTTCATGCAATTTTGTCTCAAAAATCTTATATTATTTTTTTTCCTTTACAGATTCTGCTACTTATAGTAGCCAATCATTCATACAAAATATGATTTAAATTTAAAAAAAAACATCCCTAGCTTCCTTCTAAATAAATGTTGCGAAATCTGCAAAAAATAATGTTCGTGACTGCATAGAAATTGTGCAGCCGACATTTCCATTCAAATAAAATGTCCGCGAGACTACCAGTGGTGAGAGCAGCAAATCTAATTTTGCTTTCCATATATAGGCATTGCAGTTCCATCCTCGCTAATCAGTTTACCATCACAATCTAATGATGGTCATGGAAGTTCGAAATCCATCAGTCACACATACTGCCGGTAGTTTTTGCTGTTGTTCGACAACTGGTTAAATACATTTGAATTGGTGTTTACTTTAAGCTAGAAAACTTGATTTAAAGATTTTTTACCACCATCTGTGCAATCAATGGTGGTTTAATTTATTATCTGGATTATGCTATTTTCAACAAGTAACTTAACGCAACAAATTACACACGAAAGAAATTTAAGGCGCGCATTTGCAATATTTGGAGCTACTTATAATATTTACATAGTAGGTATGTAATGTGCAAATATATAATCAAGTCAAATGTACGCCTTATTTTTTAAATGAAGATTAAAGAAGCCAAGTTTAATGTCATCATATTTTAAAAGGTCACGTCAACCAATATAATATATTTTAAAAATTGAAATCCTGTGCTAGCCTCATGGCAAATTAAAAGAATGACGTTTGATTTGAAACCGACACCTCTTCTAAATGCATTTGAAGAGTATAAAATCTCTCCAATTGAACACTGCGATATTTTCTTCATATATGAACGCAAAAACTACTCAGTATTGAAAAAAATACCTCTGGAAATGAGGTCCGATCCAATCTACCTCATTTCCAGAGGTTAGTATGAACAATGTTGAAACCTTCAGAAGAAAAGAAAGAATCCGTACCCAGCCAAAACGAAGACCTACTTCATGCGTACTTGGAAATGGGTATCAATAGGATATTTGCGAAACTGATAGTGCAAAGCGCCAATCCGCGAACGCAAATCGAGGACAGTCAACATATAAGCCTTAAACTGCACACCAATCATTCAAATCATAACCGAAGAATCATTAATGAAGTATAGGTGATGAGTAGGAAGTGGTCTACAAGCTAAATGCCCATACAGAAGGAAACGCCTTGTAAATTCTACACGGAAGATTTTTGAGCAACAGTGTTTACTTTAACTTAGTATGCAGAAAAATGTCGAAACCCACGAGTACGTATACTCGACGTTTGATTTCGTTATGGTGTGCGACTGATTAAATACAATGGATTGGTGCTTATACCATGCTTGCAAATTTCCTTTCAAGTGAAGTTATGCTCAAGCAATTATATCTGTAGTGATAAATTTTCCATTTTCTAATTTTTAAACGAACAAATTATTACTTTATCCATGATTTATTCCGTGAGTGTTGTAAAGTTCAGTTTTGATCAGATCTACTGATTTAAGTAAATAATGATTGTTTGCACATGCGCAGTATAAATCATAAGCAAACATTGCAACAGAGATAACCAGTAAAAGAAGCAAAACTTTTAATGCAAATGAATTGAATTATTGCCGATAATATTTAGAAATATGAGAGACTGCTAAATATGTGAGTCTTACTTTTATTTTCAAAAATATATTTGTTTAGTGCAAGCGCTATTACTTCCAATCAGCTGGGGAGACTTATGATGGTTTAAGAAGGTGGCTAGTCTAAACGAAACATGTTTCGCGACAAGAAATAGATTTAACAATAATTGATTGCGCGGGTGGTGGTGACAATTCTTTAAATCACGTTTGCGAGCTTGAAGTAAACACCAATCCCATTCTATTTAATCAGTCGTCGAACAACATAACAAAACTACCGCCAGCCGCAACGCACTGGCGCGTTTCGACCTTCCATGATCATCATCAGAGTACGACGGTAAACTGACTATCCCAGTGTTGTGTCCACCTATGTTTGATGTTCCACGAACTTGGATGTCGTTTGTATTTATTATTAGCGTATCGTCTAGACGAGCCTTAATTATGCCTAACTCGTCCGTTAAATTCTTCATTTGAGACGCCAGTGCCTGAATCAACGTTTCGACTCCATCAGAAGACATTTTTAATTGTGCCATAAATGCTTTATTTTTACTCAATTATATATAGAATTTTGCACGCACAACAAGAATCTATTTAATAAAACAAATTTACACATTAATTAATATATGTTCACATCAGCTCAACGTCTGCATTTCTCATTGTGCTGCCTGCTTACTTCTTATCCGGGCGCTTCTGCGAGGAATTTCTGTTGAAATAATGTCTGCCCCAGATAAGACCTTTTGTTCATTATTTGTCTTAAAGGTGGCTATTGCCACATCTTCCCCCCCCCCTCCGGAATCGGCTTTCGCACTCTGCTTAAACGATCCAGTGCAATAGCTCGTGGTCCATCGGGCAGGCTAACAAAAACAGTATTGTGCTCTGCGTCCACCCTCTCCACGCGATACGGCCCATCATTGACAGCCTGCAGTGCCATGGGCTCGACCTTCGCTACCATTACATAGTCGCCGACCTTTAGGCGAGTGCGTGTCGGTTGCCTTGCATAGCCTTGTCGCTGTGTGGCGCCTACATATTCAGTTAACTGTTTTAGTCGTTCCTGAATATCCGCTATGGTGCAGCGCTCATGGGATCCTTGGATTACAGGTTCACCTGGCAGTCTTATGTGTCCTCCATAGACCATGGTCGTTGGAGCAAATCCTGTAGCTGTTGAGACTGTAAAGCGCATGGCCCGCTCGACCAAATGTAATTTGTCTCTCCACGTTCCCGGGCTCTCGTGGCACCAACATCGCAGTACCTCTTTCATCGTCCTATGTGCGCGCTCAGCTGTCGCATTGGTTTGCGGGTGATAAGTGGCTGTGCGGGAATGCTTTATGTCAAGGTCTTTGCACCACTGATTAAATTCTTTCGACTCAAACTGTGCGCCTTGATCGGTAACAATAACTTGTGGTGCACCGAATCGACTGAGCCATCGCTCTTCTAAGCACGTTATAATCTTTTCTGTTGTGATCTTCTTCAGTGGTACAAACTCGACCCATAGGGTAAACTTATCGACAATGAAAAACACATAGGACACCCACCGCGAGCTACCGGCAGTGGACCTACCAGGTCGATATGCAGAAACTCGTTCCGTGCAGTGGCATTGAAAGCAATCGGAGTGACATTTTCTCGTTTTTATGGTTTACAACGTTGGCATGTAGTGCACAGTTGGCAATAGCTACTAATTTCTTTGGACATTCCAGGCCAATAAAATCGGGACTGCAATGTCTCAATGAGCCGCCCAGCGCCGGGATGTCCCAACGTTCATGCCAAAAGGCCATTAATTCTGTTCTTATAGATTCTGGCAAAAATCATTGCACTGTTTGTCCTTCTTTCCGCACCAACAGGCCGTTCTGCAGACTCAACGTTTTATATGGTGCAGACACCACTGTGCTGTTTTTAATTGATTGACTATTTCCTGACAAGTGGCATCTCTTCCCTGTTCTTCAGAGACTTTTATAAGCGGCGAAACCCGCACAGCGGAAATTCTGCTGAGCGCATCGGCTGCCGCATTCTCGATTCCTGCTCTATGATGAATTGATATATCGTATTCTTCCAGTTCTTCAATGGCACGATGTACTCGTTTCTTCTCAATACAGAGTGATCTCCAATGCACTAGCGCTTTGTGATCGGTAAAGACGTCTACGTGTCCCCCGATGACAAAATATCTAAACTTCCGTAGCGCCCATTGTACGGCAAGTAATTCCTTTTCTGTGACGGTATAGTTCTGTTCCGCCTTAGTGAGTGTGCGACTTATATATTGCGCAGGACGTCCGTCAGCTTGTAACACCGCTCCTATACCAATATCTGACGCGTCTGTAACAATTGACATATTACCTACCGGGAAAGTCAAAATAGTTGCATCTATTGATTTCTGCTTACATAGCACAAACGCTTGTTGAGCCTCCTCCGTCCAACGAAATGGTATCTTGGCACTAGTTAACTGAGATAAGGGTTGTTGTGTAACCGCCATCCCTGCGAGGTATGGTCTATAGAAATTCACCATACCAATACACCGGCGCAATTGTTTTCTAGTAGTAGGCACCGGATAATCCTTGATAGGTTGTACATTCGAATCTAACGGCATGCATCCGTCCGCACTTCTTGACCTATCTGAACCTTTTCTGGATTAAAATGTAATCGCCATTCTACAGCTTTGGCCAGCATCTTCTGCAGCCTAACACATAATTCGTGTTCAGTAGTGGCCCATATAATAACATCGTCCGCGTAAGCTGTTGTACAAGTTAAGTCAGACACGAACGAGTCCATCATTCTTTGGAACACTTTCGGTGCGTTTTTAAGGCCAAATGGTACCCGGGTGAATTGGAAATGACCTTGGGGTACTTGTACCGCTAACTTCCATCGGTCTTCGGACCGCACGCCTATTTGCCAAAATCCCTGTTTAAGATCAAGCACGGCGAACCATTTGCCTCCCGCTAGCTGTAAGAACAGATCACGCAGAGCCGGCATGGGATACGGGTCCGGTTTAGTTACTGAGTTTAATTGCCTAAAATCAGCCGCCGGTCGGAGCGAACCATCCTTTTTCGTAACATAAACCATCGGAGCACGAAAAACAGATGATGACGGTTCAAGAACGCCGGCTTCTATCATTTCTTGGGTTGCTCGAGTCGCTGCTGCTAATTTCTTTGGAGGAGCACCATATACTTTTGGTGGTTCGTAACTGTCATTTAGTTCTAGCCATAGCTTAAACTGGTCGACCGTCGGCCTTGGACGCTCGCTACAATCAGGCAGTTGGAATATAATGTTATATTGGGTTTGAAGATTCTTCCAACACCCAGGCAGACAACTGGTCTCCTCCTGCATCTTAGGGGTACATATAGACTTTATTGAACTTATTTCCTCAGGCCGCGATAGGCATACACGTTTATTTTGACAGTCTATCGTCTTAATCCATTTTCTAATGAAATCAAGTCCCAATAAGGGCGTTTGCGTATTCGCAACGACAAAAGACATATGATAGACATTTTCATTTATTAACAACTTCGTGTCCCACTCGCCCACAGCCACCATCGATGCGCCCGATGCCTGACATAAACTTGCTTTCGTAGGTTTTACGTTGTTCAATGGCCAAGTCAATGGTAGTACCGACACATCAGCTCCAGTATCCAATTGCATTATTACTGGCTGTCCGTTGAAGAGTTCTAAAAATTTAACTTTAATGAAAATTCTTACATTTGGCAATGTTTCCCACACTTCCTTTTCTTCAAAGGCCATCTGGTTCGAACCACTTTTTTGTTTGTTCTGCTGGTCTACACTCGATCTACCCGTCGGAGCCACCAAAGGATTAATATTTGTGCCCTGCTGTGAACCCTGTTTCTCCACTGAACTGGCCGTTCTCGAGGAGCAATACATTAGTTTTGTTAATGTTTATACACCGTATTCGTCGGAGCTGGAGTCTTTATATACTGACTTTGTTTCCAGGACACTGGCTGTTGCCTTCTGTCGCGGAATTGATTATTATGCCGCGAAGAATTCCAGTACGGTATGTCACTCCTGCCAGATGTTGTAACTGGACCCATGCGTGGAGTTGCAGCTGCCACTTTGTTTGTCATCATGGCCGAACTATGAAGAGCCTGAAGTCTCTCTTCAAGGCCTCCCTGGGCGCTGGATATTGCACCGTATCTGGTAGGATCCAGCAGCATGAACATGATGGCCTCATGTGGTTGCAACCCGGGTAAAGACTCGGTAAGCTTCGAGAACCACTGCTTGATACGTGCCATGGTATCCATGGGCATCTCACCCAGTAATGGTTTCAGGCTGTATAATTCTGAGAACACCTTCTGAGGCCTGGCCCGGAAATGATCCAACACTCGTCTTTTGTACTCTTCATACGTGAGGTCAACCGGCAATTCCAATTGGACTGCTACTGTCCGGTCCACTAATTCCTGGACAGCCACACGCACAATAGGTGCTTCTAATGTAAATTCTTGGGCTCGAACTGATGCTTCAAATTTTTCGAACCACAACTGTGGCCTTTCCACATCTAGGTGTGCCAACATCGGCTTAAACTCTGATGACGGTCTGAAATAACTCGTCGATTCGGCTGAAAACGCTGGCATATTTCCTCCTGATTCCTCTTCGGCGCGGTCGCCATTGTTGTGTCCACCTATGTTGGATGGTTCACCTACATGTATGTCGTCAGTGTTTATTATTAGCGTATCTTCCAGACGAGACTTAATTATGCCTAATTCTGCAGTTAAATTATTCATTTGAGAAGTCAATGCCTGAATCAACGTTTCCAACTCATCAGAAGCCATTTTAAATGTACCACACATGCTTTATTTTTACTCAATTATATATAGAATTTTGCTCGCACAACGAGCATCGATTTAATAAAATAAATTTACACATATTAATTAATTTATTTTCACTTTGGCTCGAAGTCTGCTTTTATCATTGGGCTGATTGCTTCATTCTTATACGGGCGCTTCTGCGAGGAATTTCTGTTAAAATAATGTCTGCCCTAGATAAGACCCTTTGTTCATTATTTGTCTTAAAGGTGGCTATTGCCACAGTTGGGTAAGCGTCAAATACTTCCTAGAGTTGCTACAGTCGGGATTCGAACATCGAGGCATTTGCTTCTCGATCTTGTTAGTGATTGATTAAATTACAAGTAAAAATCTGTCATCGTTATTTTTACGGCAACGTGTTGGCTTCTGTGCGCAATTTTCATGGGGACGCAAGGTTGCGAAAATTTATGCAAATTAATGTACCGTACATAGCAAATAACAGTTATTTCGATTCTTCATTTCATACATTGCATCGCTCACGCAAAAACAATGCCGACCAATAAAATTAAGTTATCAATAAACTTCCATTCTCAATGACATCATTGTTCACGTTAATCATACCAGCGGTATACTTAATATAAACTAATCCCTGTTATTCCAAACAAGGTAAATTTTATACAATTAAACGAACATTATTTGCGCGGGCGGTGATAACAATTATTATAATCAAGGTTGCGATCTTGATACAAACACCTGACTCATCAATTATTTAAATATGTCAGTATAAACTGAGATCTGTATAGTGTAGAAAAGGCAATTCATCATGTAGACCGAGTTCGTCCTTATTGGAACTCATCACGAACTGGATGGTTAGTTGGAACTTTGTGTCTAAATGGTTGCCATATGAGCTACATCTAATAGTAAAAATAGACTAAGCAAGTTTCATTAGTTAGTATATAACGACAAATTGTGTTTAATGTAGTGTGCGGCATGGTGGCTCAGTGGTTAGAGTACCAGGTTCCGAAGCAGACGTGCCCAGGTTCGAGCGGCAAATTCTGCCCATTACGTGACGAGTTCCCAATAAGTACGAAACCGGTCTACTGGATGAATTGCCTTTTGTACACTATACAATTCCTATTTTATAATGGCAAATATATGCATATAATGAGACAGGTATTTATATCAAGACCACAACCTTGATTAAATCAAAAAACTTTATACAATCCGTGTTCACCTGTTCTTTTACAATTATTCAATACCCATTTATGAGTACGAGCTTCAGTCCACATACCATTAAATGATGTAAACAACAACTAGTCTATGATGTGTTTTCACTTCTTAAATTCAAATTTCCGTACTCAATATATTAACAAATTCTATAGTCGTACAGCATAACAAGACTTCTGTCAGTAACTTACTAGCAAGTTTCGACCTACCGTACATATATAGTAAACAAAATAATACCTGCCTCTATCGAATTTAGTTGTCTGGCGAACATTATGGTTAACTAGAAATATGGGCTGCGCGAATTCACTGAAGTCATGAGCATCATAATTTTTCAACTTTTGCCTGCAATATTGTTGTACAATTGCCAAATAATTGATTGTGTGAGTGGTGATAACAATTCATTAAATAAAGTTCGCATTCACCAGATGGACACCGATCTCCTATTCATTCACATTTCAAAATCACATAACATTTGACAGTTGAATGAGATTTTAGCAGTACACACAAGCAAGAGAAAATCAATGCAGACGAGAATTAATTTTGATCCTTATTTCTATTGGTCGACCTGTTTCCATTTGCAAACTTATATTCACGTGAATAGCACTGTATAATTTGCTTATATTTGGGACACTCTCTCTCTCTCTCTCTCTATATATATATATATATATACATATATATATATATATATATATATATATATATATGTAGAAAGCTGCAAAATGTTAATGTTCTTGACCGCATAGAAATTGATCAGAAGACAATTCCGATCAAGATCAATGTACGCGAGGCTGTAAAAGGTGATAGCCGCATATCTAATTTTGCTTTCCGTATATACGCATTTGGTTTGATCCTCACTAGTCAGGTTACCGTCGTACTCTGATGATGATCACGGAAGGTCGAAACGCGTCAGTATCAGTCACTGATGACAGTTGTTCAATGTTGATCGGCAACTCGCTAAATACTATATGATTAGTGTTTACTTCAAGCTCACAAAACTAATTTTAAGAACCTGGACACTTTATTGAAATTATGCACATGATTTTACTTTAAGATATACGTTAAGATATATACGCAATACTATATAGAGCGGTCATCCTTTTAATTTATTCGTTTTGATGATTAGCTTATGATTCGCAGATATTTTTACATTTCATGCCAAATAATAATAATGAATAATAAAAAGTAGGAAATCGCCATAATTTTTATATTAGGTCTTGTTAAAATATAAATTGTCTTAATTATAGGAACTACGATTGGATCTGCTTCTCTCCTATGTATTTGCTTTAAGCATAAATATAGTTTGCCAGTGTTATCTCAATGAAATTAAACGACGTTCGAACATTTCGGGTTCTTCATATTTCACAATTTCAAAAGGCAAACGAAGTATAGCCGCATATTTGAATTACTCTAATCAGTATTGCTTTGTAAATTTTAACATGTTTTGAATAGAATGTTTAACTTAAGATTGTGAGCTTTAAGTAAACACCGATTCCATTGTATTTAACAAGTCGTCGAACAGCATAACAAATCTACCGCCAGCCGCAACGCACTGACGAAGTTCGACCTTCCATGATCATCATTAGAGTACGACGGCAAACTGACTATCGAGAATGAAACCGCATTGAATATATATGGAAATCAAATTTAAATATGTGGCTCTCACATCTAGCAGTCTCGCATACATTGAACTTGACTGGAAATGTCGGCTGCACAATTTCTATGCAGTCGCGAGCATTAACTGTTTGCAGCTTTCGCCACATATACATATATAGGCAATACAATTTAACAATAATTGATTGCGCGAGTGGTAGTAACAATTCTTTAAATCAAGTTTGCGAGCTTGAAGTTAACACCGATCTCATTGCTTTTAACCACTCGTCTAACAACACAAAAAAACTACCGACAGCCGCAACGCACTGATACGTTTCGACCTTCCATGATCATCATCAGAGTACGACGGCAAATTGACTATCGAGGATAAAACCGCATTAAATATATATGGAAATCAATGTTAGATATGCGGCTTCCACATCCAGCAGTCTCGCATACATTGAATTTGACTGTAAATGTCGACTGCACAATTTCTATGCAGTCATGAACATCAACTGTTTGCAGCTTTCGCCACATATACATATATCGGCAATACAATTTTATAATAATTGATTGCGGTAACAATTCTTTAAATCAAGTTTGCGAGCCTGAAGTAAACATCAATACCATTTTATTTAACCAGCCATCGAACAACATAACAAAACCACCGCCAGTCGCAACGCACTAAAGCCTTTTGACCTTTCATGATGATCATCAGAGTACGACAGCAAACTGACTATCGAGAATCAAATCGCATTGAATATATATTGAAATCGAAATTAGATATGCGTCTCTCACATCTAGCAGTCTCGCATACATTGAACCTGACTGGAAATGTCGGCTGCACAATGTCTATGCAGTCACGAACATTAACTGTGGCGAAATCTGCAAGCAAAAATGTATTATTATTATTATTATTATTATTATTATTATTATTATTATTATTATTATTATTGTGTGTGTGTATTATTATTATTATTATTATTATTATTATTATTATTATTATTATTTGTATTATTATTATTATTATGATTATTATTATTATTATTATTATTATTATTATTATTATTATTATTATTTGTATTATTATTATTATTATGATTATTATTATTATTATTATTATTATTATTATTATTATTATTATTATTATTTGTATTATTATTATTATTATTATTATTATTAGTTTCCTTTTGTGATAATTTTATGAGTTTTTACTACTATTACTACCACTACAACTACATAGAAACTTTTTTTAATTATTTTTTTAATACATTATAAAAGACAGAGTTTTTAATTTGAACAAAAATGTGATCGTTTTATGTGTGCGTGGATCCAACTCCGATCGAAGTAACAGACCAGGAAATACAAAGAAACGAGATCATCTAGGCTGCTGCACTGCACACTGAATTCGGCATTTTGCAATATATCACTTCATAAACGAGTCCAAATGTCGCAGTTAACCCTGAACATCTTATAAAAGACAGTGTAAAGGAAGCAGACTCTATAAGAATTCAGTAACTAGAAAGTCATTTGGCACGATTCCGTGCCATATTGCGCATAGTTTTTAATCAATAATAGTCAAGTGAACATGAATTCCATCCCTGTATGAACGGCGAGCTTGGCCAACACTGCCGAAATTCTGCTATGTGAAATCTCTATTTCGACATCTAGAACATATTGTTAAATAATTTATTGACAGTTTGTCCATATTAGATCACCTTTAAGAAAATGAATGTACAGTAAATATTTAAAATAGACTCTCATACAGGTAACTCATTTTCAGGAAACGTTCCGTTCCCTAAATACCAAGGAACTAATTCCCTGTTACTAAAATGAAGTACTTCTAATAAATTTTCTGAATTGCATAAATTATATCATTTCAGTTGACCTATATTTCCAGTATACTAAACGCAGATCAAGGTGCTAATGATAAATGCTCTTTCACAAAGTTAGGTCAAATGTCTAAAGGTTTTTAATAATGCTGCACATAAATTTTTAAATTATAATTAGGTTAAGGCTTAAAACAAACAAAATATTTCTTTATTATAAACAATTAAGCATGCGAAACTTCAACGCCAAGGTGGAAACTCTGCATATATATATATATATATATATATATATATATATATATATATATATATATATATATATATATATATATAATTGTACACGCCACATGAGTGCTTTGGTGGATAACAACAGTTGCTTCGGCAAATTTACCATGTTCGAGCCCCAGCTTGATGGTAATTACAACAGCTTTGATAAAACCTAATAAAGTGTAGCTGGTACATTTTATAAATTGCATTTGCTGGCTTTCAAAATACTTACACTTTTGTTTGACAAATTTATATACATATATATATATATATATATATATATATATATATACTCTCATATATATATGTGTGTGTGTGTGTGTGTATCATAAGTATGCATAAATATGTAAACAATGGAATATAAGAGAAAAACATTCAGGTCTAATAAGGGATGAGTAGATTTTCGTTGTTTTAGGAAATGATAGGACACTGTTGTGTATTTGCCTTATGTTTTCTGTAAACTAGTTAAAATAGCACCATGAATAATTCATCTATTTTGACAAAAGTGCATTCAAATTTGCACGTAAATATAGACTGCTGTAGGAGACACCAAGAACAGTTTATTTTATGCTCCAACATATTCAGAAATGAACGGGATAATATTAGCTAAAACAAGACGTGTCTAGGTGTACTTACTTTAATAACATCTGCAAAGACGAATCTAGAAACTGCATTTGCTATTATTCCTCAGAAAATTCTACCACGAGCCAAAAACAATTTATGATCAAATTAAATTAAGTAAACACTTGTTGCGCGGGCGTTGATAACAACAACTTTAATCAAGATTACAATCATAATATAAAAACCTGACCCGATATGTACATACTTTTGAAAGGATAAACTAAGAATTGTATGGTGTAGAAAAGGCATTTCATCCCAGTAGACCGGTTTCTTCCTTATTTGTAACTCATCACAAACTGTCCAGTTTTCGCCATGGACTGGGCTCGAATCTATGCACGTCTGCTACGCAAACAGATACTGGAACTAACATGCTACCGTACTGCACACTGCACACAATTGTCAGTTATATGCTAAGTATTGTTTCATGGTTCGCCATTCTTTTAGGTTGAGTCTATATTTCATACTTAAGATGTGAAGTTCCAGCCAACCGTCCCCAATCTGTCAATATGGAACTAATATTCGTATTTAATTAAACATATACATGTATATAATATATTTTATAATAATATAATATATAATATAATATAATATAATATAATATAATATAATATAATATAATATAATATAATATAATTAAATATAATATAATATAATATAAAATAAAAGTGAAATAATGTAATATATTATAATAAAATATAGTATTATATAGTATAATTTAATGTAATATATAATAGTGTAATATAATATAATATAGTATTATATGTATAATATAATATAATATTATACAAATGACTAAATACAGACAAACAGAGATGTAATTAAAAAATCACTGACTGCACGGTTGGTGTTACAAATTATGTAAATCAAGTTCACTTGTTACTGAGTAAACAGCAATCGCATTGTATTAAACTAGTTTTCGAACAACATAGCAAAACTAACGTCAGTCAACCCGGAATCCAATTTCACCCTATATATGTATATATATATATATATATATATATATATATATATATATATATATATATATATCAATATATATATAAATAAATTGTTCGTTTGTCTGCATGTTATTCAGATTTCTGTCAGCATGTACGACTAACGCAAAGATTTTACGGTGTTTGTACGGAGGATTATAAAAATATTGCTGTTTCTCTAATATCAGTTAATTTAATTTTTTTAAATTTTAATAATAAAATATTGTAACTTGCGACACTTAACCAGCTTTTATGTGTATAAAATGTTCCTAAACAATACATTATGCACTGTTTTTGTTTCTTGGCCTTCGACACTAGCATAAACAATGAATATGGAAAATATTAAAAGACAAGATTTGATGCTTAAAAAATTCGTGGCTCGATTTTGGTGGTTTCAGTTTCGTATTGATTGCATAATATACATATTAGTGTCGCTTATAAAAGTCCTCATCAGTTTTGGGCGTTGATATTTATTAGTTGTACAAGATTTTGCCGTTGATTGTTGATCCTTGACGTAATTGGTCTTAGTGCCTTCCAGTTAACATCTAACTATTTCATGCGATTTCGGCAGACGGGACATTTTGACCGTGAGTGTGCCAATTTTTTTTCTTTGTTTACGAGATCTTTTGACTTTGTGGTTTTCATGTGAATTCATGACGAACGTGCATCGTTCAGTTATTTAGTGTGCATACCGGAATCGTGAGTAGTTCTTCATTATTCTTCATCCAATTTCAGTGGTTTGAATTTCCACTCATTAACTAGATCATTGCTCATATGACTCAAGTACACATTTTGTCTCATAATAACAATAACGTACAATTTAACTGGCCTCATTGATTGAATTTAAATTTTGAATCGAATTGCCAGTACATTCTATGTGTTTTACTTTATTAAATGCAATTATATGTGTGGTAATATATACAGCTCACATGTTTCGTCTGGTTTTTATCCTTCAGTAGTATAAGGCAAGCTGCTCAATGCGATAATAATTCTTTGGGCTTCTTAATGAATCAAACTAATATTATTCAAAATAAACTCTTTAGGATTGTTTGGATATGCAATGGATACCTGTTAAATACTGTTTGTTTCGGAGATCTAATATATATGGAAGTATGTATTAGGTGTTGCAAACCTAGTAACAAATTAGTTCAGTTGTGACCAGAAGGATAAACCAAAGGCAGAAGAAACAGAAAGTATAATCTCATGCACATTCGTTTCGTGCTTACTGACGACTCATCAGTAGGAGCCGTAATTACGCCCTTTAACCACTTTATATTTTGGTCAAGAATGTTGGATAATAGGACGGTACAATCTCCTAGACGAATGTGTAAACCTGCAATAGTAAAGCTAACATCATATAGTCTACGACAATGCGACTTCAGCGCTAACTCACTATATAATATATATACCGAGTTTGTAAAGGATACTAACACTATGTCTAGTGTGTTAGTAACCGATACCAACATTATTGTACCGAAAAGGTACATGGTACTAACACTATGGTTTCAGAGTCGGATCATGGTACCAACAGGATGGATATCAATTTATGCTTTAGTTCACCGAAATTGAGAATTACAACAATTTCTGAACACCTGTTACTCCAGTAAATCCATACACCCTGGCCTTGATCGATTTCAGTTATCACATTTCGTGGTAAGCATGACATCAATCGATTCAATATATAACAGTTAAATACTGTTTGTTGCGGAGAACTAATATATATGCAAGTATGTATTAGGTGTTGCGAACCTAATAACAAATTAGTTCAGTTGTGACCAGAAGGATAAACCAAAGGCAGCATGAACGGAAAGTATAATCTCATGCACATTCGTTTTGTGCTTACTGACGACTCATCAGTAGGAGCCGGTATTACGCCCTTTAACCACTATATATTTGGTAGAAGAATGTGGAATAATAGGACGGTACAATCTCCTAGACGAATGTGTAAACCTGCAATAGTAAAGCTAACATCATATAGTCTACGACAATGCGACTTCAACGCTAACTCACACTATATAATATATATACCGAGTCTGTAAAGGATACTAACACTATGGCTATTGTGTTATTAACCGATACCAACATTATTTTATCGATAAGGTACATGGTACTAACACTATGGTTTCCGAGTCGGTACATGAAACCAACCTGATGGATATCAATTTATGCTAAAGTTCACCGAAATTGAGAATTAAAGCAATTTCTGAACACCTGTTACTCCAGTAAATCCTTACCCTCTGGCCTTGATCGATATCAGTTATCACATTTCGCGGTAAGCATGACATCATTCAATTCAATATGTTACATTTAAATACTGTTTGTTGCGAAGAACTAATATACATGCAAGTAAGTATTAGGTGTTGCGAACCTAGTAACAAATTAGTTCAGTTGTGACCAGAAGGATAAACCAAAGGCAGCATGAAAGGAAAGTCTAATCTCATGCACATTCGTTTCGCGCTTACTGGCGACTCATCAGTAGGAGCCGGTATTACGCCCTTAACCACTATATATTTGGGTGAAGAATGTGGGATAATAGGATGGTACAATCTCCTAGACGAATGTGTAAACCTGCAATAGTGAAGCTAACATCAAATAGTCTACGACAATGCGACTTCAATGCTAACTCACACTATATAATATATATACCGAGTCTCTAAAGGATACTAACATTATGGCTATTGTGTTAGTAACCGATACCAACATTATTGTACCGAAAAGGTTCATGGTACCAACACTACCGTTTCCGAGTCCGAATATGGCACCAACCTGACGGATATCAATTTATGCTATAGTTCGCTGAAATTGAGAATTACAACAATTTCTGAACACCTGTGCATCCACTAAATCTAGACACTCTGGCCTTGATCGATATCAGTTATCACATTTCGCGGTAAGCATGACATCATTGAATTCAATATATAACAGTTAGATACTGTTTGTTGCGGAGAACTAATATATATGCAAGTATGTATTAGGTGTTGCGAACCTAGTAACAAATTAGTTCAGTTGTGACCAGAAGGATAAACCAAATGCAGAATGAACGGAAAGTATAATCTCATGCACATACATTTCGTGCTTACTGGCATATATTTTAGTTCTCCGCAACAAACAGTATTTACCTGTTATCTATTGAATTCTATGATGCCATGCTTACCGCGAAATGTGATAACTGATATCGAACAAGACCAGACTGTCTGGATTTACTGGAGTAACAGGTGTTCCGAAATTGTTGTAATTTTCAATTTCAGTGAAGTATAGCATAAATTGATATCCATCAGGTTGGTGCCATATTCCGACTCGGAAACGATAGTTTTAGTACCATGTACCTTTTCGGTACAATATTGTTGGTATCGGTTACTAACACAATAGCCGCCAGTGTTCATATTCGATATATTATATAATGTGAGTTAGCATTGAAGTCGCATTGTCGCCAGGCTTTGTTAGCTATATTCTGAGTTTACCACATTCGTCTGGGAATTCAATATCGTCCTATCCATTAACCAAAATATAAGAATCAAACTCTTTTGAAATGTTGTTGCGGTGTGTACCATTGGTTTTGTAAAACAAAATCGGAAAGTGTGAAAAATCGGATCTTTGTGTAACTGCCCGTGTACAACTATTACCCGCGTACGCAAAACGCGGCATTGAAGAAAATATAAATTGGTTAAAGGGCGTAATACCGGCTCCTACTGATGAGTCGTCAGTAAGCACGAAACAAATGTGCATGAGATTATACTTTCTGTTTATGCTGTCTGTGGTTTATCCTTCTAGTCACAACTGAACTAATTTGTTACTAGGTTCGCAACACCTAATACATACTTGCAATGAATATCTGTTCGGTATCAAATGAGTCTTTGTGTAATTTTGCATTTTCTCTTTCGACGGTATACATAACCAAGTGATTAAAGGCTACAGGTTTTGTTATTATTTATTATTATGAATGCTTTGTTAACCAATTGCGCATTTTGCCAATTACATGAGTTGAAGCTGATCGGTAAGGTATTTTTTTATCTCTTTACATATTAACGAATCTCGGTAAGTCATCCATAAAAAAATTAATTCTTGAATGCAATAATTGGTCATTCGACGTGCCAATGACTCCCAATGGTGTTTAAATTAGAGTATGAGTTTTAGTTTAATTTATCAGAAATGAACACTTATTTTTGTATTGAAGTATCACTTTGCTATAGGGCAGAACTTTAACAAGTTAAACAATGCCATTTTCTTGTTGCCAAACACGATGACCTACTAGTATTACACAAAGTAGTACAATTTGGGAACCTGTCGCTATTAAGAAAAATTATATCAATGATAAACACTCCACAGCCCAAACCAACAGGTGAATTGCATACAATCCTTCAGGCCCATTGTATATAACCAGTGGGCGAACAACATAAAAAAAACTACCGCCAGCTGCAACGAGCAGACGCGTTTCAACCTTTCATGATCATCATCCGAGTACGACGGTAAACTGACTATCGAGGATCAAACCGCATTGCATATATATGGAAAGCAAAATTTAGATATGCGGCTCTTACCTCTAGCAGTCTTGCATACATAGAACTTGACTGTAAATGTCGGCTAAACAGTTATTTTGCAGTCGCGAGCATTAACTGTTTGCAGCTTTCGCCACATATACATATATAGGCAATACAATCTAACAATAAATGATTGCGCGGGTCGTGGTAACAATTCTTTATATAGTTATGTTTTTCGACGACTGGTTAAATGCAATGAGATTCGTGTTAAATTGAAGCTCGTAAACTTGATTTAAATAATTGTCACCACCACCCGCGCAATCAATTATTGTTAGATTGTATTGCCTATATATGCATATGTGGCAAAAGCTCAAACTGTTAATGTTCGTGACTGCATAGAAATTGTGCAGTCGACATTTCCATTGAGCTTCAATGTATGCCTCTCGGCTAGAGATGAGAGCCGCATATCTAACTTTGATATCCATATATATTCACTGAGGTTTGATCCTCGATAGTCAGTTTGCCTTCGTAATCTGATGATTATCATGGAAGGTCGAAACGCGTCAGTGCTTTGCGGCTGGCGGTAGTTTTGTTATGTTGTTCGATGAATGGTTAAATACAATGGGATTGGTGTTTTCTTCAAGCTCGCAAACTTGATTTAATGAAAGACTTGCTCGTGTTTAAGCCCTCTCAATGGCAAATTATGGAAAATAGGAAATGAGTTCCCAATAAGGGCGAAACCGATCTACTCGATAAATTGCCTTCTCTACACGCTACAATACTTAGTTTATACCGGCAAATGTATGTACATAATGGAAACTGGTGTTTATATCAAGATCGACACCTTGGTTTAATTAATTGTTATCAACACCCGCGCAACCAAAATTCATTTAACTATATATACCACTTCCCCAGGTTGCGTTGCGCCCGTTTTACAATGGCAGATTAGTGATGGCTTTTGGAACTTCAGATCTAAATGTACGCTATATAGGCTTCAATTAAGCGAACGGAAGGTCATGTAATATTAGTAATTATATAACTGAAATTTTTTTTAGTATGCTGAAGAGTGGCTCAGTGGTTAGAATAACAGAATTAGTAGCCTATGCGCCCAGGTTCGGACCATGTCTGCGGCAAATTCTGGGCAGTATGTGATTAGTTCCCAATAAGGACGAAACCGGTCAACTGGATAAATTTCCCTCTCCACACTATACAATTATTAGTTTATACTGACAAATGTATGCACTTAATTGGCCAGTTTCTTATATCAAGTTCGCAACCTTGATCATATCAAATATTGTTGACTTTGTTCGGTTTAATTGTTCTATTGTCTGTGAGTGTGTGTGAGCCTGTGTTTCGTGCTTCCTGATTTCATTATGTATACGTGCAATCTCACTTTACAAAATTGGAATTCGATGTCGAGTTACCAGCTGGTGTAGATAAATTTATCATTTATTGCTCTGTACTATGATCATGCTTCTCGGCAAAATTACGATTTAATGCACAAATTATTACTCAATTCAACTTTAAAACTCAAAAAAATCCCCATCTCTCTATATTTTAATCTTCTTCCATAAATGTCACTATTACTGTCGGTCTCCACCCGTTGTTCTTTTTGTTACTGTTCTTTCTATCTCTTTAACTCTTCTTACCATCTCTTTCTCTATCACTTTTATTTGCTTGTTCCTTCTAAATTCCTCCCTCTCGCTTTTTTTCCTCTAACTTTTGTTCCTTCCTTCATTCCGTCCTATTCTCAGATCTTTATTATTCCATCTATTCTCGTTTCGATTTCTAAAATTTTTTCTCTCCTCTTAGCTTACTACACTTCTCTGTATTTCCTTTCATATGATTTGCTTTCATTCACCTATCTTTATTGCCTATTCTTCCTCGATTGTGTTCCTATATGTTTATTCTAACTATATTCTATTCACTTCTACCTCTATACGTCTCTCCATTTTGTGCTTCTATATTCTTCTCCCTCCCGCTCTAATCCATTTTTTCTTTTTTTCTGTACTTCTTTCTCCACACGCTATCCTTCGAAATCTCCTCTTTTCTTAGTGTGGTTTATTTTCAGCACTTAAGCTTGCCTTCCATTTTCTATGTATTTCCGTTTATTAAACTCTGTATATTTCCTTCACTATTTTTTCTCTTGCTATCTGTATTCCACACAATGTCTCTCAGAACTTTCATATTTCGCGCCAACTTTCTATTATTTTATCTCTCTCGTTCTCTTTTTTTAGCAAATTAGCCCGTTTTCCCATTAACTTAATTCGTTATTCCACTCTCAATACCATTCTTTTTTGGCACACACTATCTCTTTCTCTCTCTCTCTAAAACTGCCTCTGTTTTTCTATTTCTCATTTCGTTACACTCACTCCCTCTCCATGAGCTTCTGTTTCCTTCTTATATGAATGATTTGAATATAACATTCTTAACTCTAGTAACAATTGGTATCAAATTTGCGATAGTGAACGATTTAATTTTTCCGTAACTAAATATGTAAATTATAATTATTTTCTGTTTTAGTGTAAATAAGCCTTCTTGTTCGTTATCGAGTCAGTATAAAATATAAATTTAGAGAATGATTGAAAATAAGCAATCATTGATTGCGCTTGAGGTCGTGGCAATACTTTTAATCAAGTTTACGTGCTTGAAGTAAGCATCAATCCCATTTTTTCTAACCATTCGTCGAACAACATAGCAAAACTACCACCAGTCGCACGGACTGACGAATTTCGATCTTCCATGTTCATCATCGGAGTACGACAGCGAATTGAAAATTGAGGATGAAACCACGATGCATATATACCCTCGTACACTGGTAATGATCATGGAAGGTCAAAACGCGTCAGTGCGTACGACTGACGGTAATTTTTCTAAATTGTTCGACGATTGGTTAAATAATAAACGTAATTTGTGTTTTTTTCAGTCTCGCAAACTTGATTTAAAGTAATGATTGCAATTCTCACAGCAAGTAACTTCATTTGATGCCAAATTCACTCGTTATTTGATAAGTATTAGAACGGAAGATTTCACCACTTATGTGTCGCACATTATTTAGTTAACGAAAGAAAAAGCCGATTTGCACTTGATTACGGTAAATACTGATGAGTCGCAACAAACAAAAAACTGTAATGACACAAAGCAAGTCGCCGACATATTGCGAAAATTAAATTCAATTCAATTTATGCTACACCAATGAGAAAAATGCGAAATTTGCCGTTAACCAATGCTTCCAGAGAATGCAAGACCGGCCCTGTTAAGGGCCCACAACAGTACTAACTCAGCCATCCTGGCACCAAAACTGATTTTGTAACGTCGTACGGCATTTACTTGAATCGGAGGCGTTTACAAAACACATAAATACATAAATAAATTTGCCAGATTGTTTGTATACGCAACTTACTTCAAATTTAGAATATTTTCTGTTAGCCAAGTATCGAATAATATAGAAAAGGCAATTCATTATACTTATTGGGATTTCTTTAAGTGCTGAAAAGTATTTATGGGGCGGACAGCTTTGGAATCTGGACACTTCTACTTTTGATTCTGTATCTCTATCCAATGTGCCACGGTGCCGAACTCTAAACCAACTTTCGTTTGTATTTTAACTTACGCGTTAGCCTATCATTTCATTCAGGTGGAGCCTACACAGTATTTTATTATAAATAAAATTGTAAGAAATAACTGAAGGTTGTGCTCAGCGTGCGACAGATTTGCGCATTGGATAGAAACAAAGACTCCGGACCAAACGAGACGGGGTTGGTGTTCTGTTCACGGCAAAAATTCACATTATATAAAGCTTAGTCTGTACTGACAAATGTCAATATAATTTGATTGGTGTTGATCGTTTACCAAAACTCATTAACTGATTATGTTACGCATTGAATCAGTTCTCAAATTAACTGCAACGTCACTAGGCAAGGCGTGCTTTTACGTATATAAATTCGGTTCAGTAAATAGCTTCACGATTTCGGAAAAATGTGATAAATTTTTGCTAATAATATGTCTCAACTCACAAGTGCCGAAATGTGATATTTATCTGCTTGGGTTTATTTTTATGCAGATGTACACTTTTCGAGTAGGGAGAGTGTAATCCGTTTGATTTCATTTAGAATTTTATACTTATATGTTAACAAGTTTAAGAAAAATAAATAATTTAAATTATCCTGGCTAAAGTAACCTGATTCTTTGTAGAGTAAACCATTTCTGGTTGCGCGGTCAGTGATAATAATTGTTTAAATCAAGGCTGCGATCTATATATACCTGTTCCGATCTATATATATATATATATATATATATATATATATATATATATATGATTGATGTTAATATCACTAACGCACAGTTGATTTAAATATTTCTATTTAGCCTGTTTACCAGTCAGTGAATTATGCTTGTATTATTTGAGTATATTCCACAAATTGCACTTAAGTTTATATAATCATACTAAGAAATTTTGTACAAAACTACCCATTTCCATTTAAATTTAGTTTTCAAAAAAATCCCATTGGTAAGTGAATTACGCTCAGGTAGGTTTGAAATCGTTGTACCTGTCAGGAATGATCGACTGCAAACAGCTAAGCTGTCACCCAATTTCAATCAAATTTCATTTTTTTAAATTCGCAGTGGTATACGAATTGCGTTCAGTTAGGGTTGAAATCAGTGTACTTGACAGGAGTAATCGGCTGCAAATAGCTAGACAGTCACGAACGTTACTTTTTGCTGCTGTCACCATATCTATGGAGATTATTCATTCATCGGTAAAATGAATTAAATTTTCGGATATTTGATAAGCACCAACTCCAATTTATTTAATAATACGAAAAACTAGAAAAACCTTCTTTAGTCGCTAATGCTAACGCGTTGTGAAATTTAATTGTCAGCATCAGAAACTTCGTTCGATTACAATACATGCGTGATAACTACGTATAAAACCAGTATTTCCGATATATAATAACTTTTAAATACGTTACTGTTTTATCCTTGTGAGTCATTTGTCCCCGAGCAAAGATGATGACCATGGAAAGGCGAAACTCTTCGGTACAAACAATTGACAACAATTATGCGAACTCAAAAATAGATGAGTATATGATTTAGTTCTTTTTTTAATTTGAACACCTGTTATAACCACCCGAAAAACAAAAGCTACAAAAAATGAAGATTGTGACTGCAAAAATACTGAAAAGCTAAATTTTCGCATGCTTACAAGTTGTGAGAGTTGCGATTCTGATTTGCCTTATGTTACATATACTTTACCGTTTGACCCTGTATTTAATTAATCATAACAACCACCATTTCAAACAAAGATTGCTCATTTGGAGTTGTTGTATACGATAGATGAAACATGAACTACGCATTGTTCTATTTATAGAGAAAGATATCACACAAACAAAATGGATCTAACAAAATACTATTATTAATTTTGAGCAGCCAAAATTATTGTAATAAATAATTTGTTGTCCCACTTAAGTAAAATAACAATTAATGCTAATATACCTGTACAGCAGACATCGGGAAAAAACTATTATTTTCAAATTTAACGCATTCACTTTTTTTCTTTCGTGGGTGGAAGAATTGCCCTCTTAGTTGTGCAACGGTCCAATTGATCCAAATTTCCATGTACGCGAATCATACCCTCTTTTCGAAGGCTTCCACATGGCTCGTACCAACCATTGGAAGCCTTTGGAGTATGGGAACGAATCAGAACCCGGCCCACAACGAAGTCCAACTCAACACATAATTGTAAATATTGATCAATCGGATCCTTGCGGAAATGAGAGCGCAAATCAATCACTCAGGGAAGAAAATCGTGGATAGGTTAAATGTGATAATTGCAATGCGCAACGAAGAAAAGATTTTAATTCTTCCCATTTTAAGAAATAAAAATTTTTTGGCTAATGCATATTGTAATTGCACGCCTAGCATTGGTCATCAATCTAGTAATTATATCGAGTAGTCTATATTACAAACATATAGCTGGTTATCAAACCTCTGCCTAATCTGATCTCAAAATATATTTTAAGAGCAAAATCTTTGGCCTTGTAGTAAGCGTCGCGCAGGTTCAATGTTATAGTACGGTTCGCGTTACGCTGCACAGCAGATACAAAACAGACTCTGGTCATTTTCCGTAACATAATTTCAAATGAAGTTCAAATGAGTAATTCGAAATCAAATTAAACGTACTAAATATTCAATAAATTTAACTCTCTCCAGCAACGCTGAACCAACAAATAAGAAGTTTTTGATTCTCGCTTGGCACTATCAGTTTCGCAAAGATCCGATTGATTCCCATTTTCAAGTACGCATCGAGTTTGTCTTAATGGCTGGTTGCAGATACGCCCCTTCCTCCCGGAGGCTTCAACATCGTCCATATTAACCAATGGAAATGAGGTACAATCTAATCCTTTGATTACATCTGCTATTGTGAGCATTGTGTGTGTGTTTGATTAGAGACCTGATGATGGAACGGGAAATTCTGCTCCGACACATCACTAGTCAACGAAGATTAGATCGTACCTCATTTCCAGTGGTTAGTATGAACGATGTTTACGCCTTCGAAAAGAAGGGACGAATCCGCAGACAGCTAATAAAAAGACAAACTCGATGCGTAGTTGTAAATAAGGATCAATTGGAATTTTGCGAAACTGATAGTACAAAGCGAAAACCCACGAGTACAAATCGCGCAGATTCAACATTTGAAGCTCGCACTGCGCAACCATTTAAGAAGTACCTGTCGGACAAATGTAATTTTTTTATTGTAAATGTAGACCTAGGCACACATGTGGTAACCGTTCAACTATTTATTGCATTTTACTGGTTATTTGAATATCCCCCGACAATAGGCATACTTTAATTAACTTTTTAGCGGATTTATTTACACCCTGGCAATTTCTAACTGTTTTCTCAATTCCTCCTAATGATTTTTGTTTACAGGCAAAGTAAAACATTATCCCTATTGTTCAAAAGCACTGCTTTTTATATTCTTTGTCGTGATTTTATTCCGAATTTCAATATATGCATAGAAGATCTAATAATATATATTTTTGTTATTGACCCTGAAAGTATTATTAGCAGTTTAAAAAATTGGAGAATTGAATTAGGGGAACGACATGCCGGATTAAATGATTAATATCCGAACTCAACCATTTCTATCTACTTATTCAATTAAGCAAACTTCGAGGTCACGATTAGTGAACGACCGTGAGATAAGCATCAATTTCACTTTTCCCGTGTCCTTTTCGACTAGTTAAAGCAATGCAGTTGCTGTTTGACGTAATACCATAAACAAAATTTTACCAAAGTACTTAATAGGTAGTAGAGGTTTTAGAATCACATTTTGCCTATTCGTATTCTGATTTACATTGTGATATGGGCAGTGAACAGCAGTTAATAATAATGCAATTTGTTAAATGCGAGTTTTAGCAAATACAAGTATCTACCAGTTCATTCTCTTATCATTTAACTCCGCTAACACTTATCTTAATTAACGGTTCTGCTGTTCTAGCTACAAAAGAGAAAGGAAGTCAGAAACAAAAAACAATGTACTGGTGCAAAATATACTTCTTAAAAAATGAATGTCCTGTCAAGTAAAAGTCAATTATTTTAAAAGCATGTTATAATGCAAGAATACACAGCTTATTGTTAACGGTTACTCGCCGTATGTACAAAGAAACATTATTAGACATTTTGAGGAAACGATACTTTGCTAATCAATGCGTACCTTTGTGCATATTCTTTTGGGATTAGTGCATAATTATTCTTTCACAATAATGACGCTAGTTTCTCATCGTATTTGTTCTAGTTTTTTTGCATTTCTCTAAATTTCATATTTTCAACCTGGGAATAATGTTATTTTGTTGCATATCTAGATGAGCGGAACCATAGCTCCATCATAAATCACACACTAATAACAAAAATACTCTGTAAACTTCTTCACTACTTGACTACATAGTTCAAATTATAAAATCAGAATTTATCCTCCTGTACATCGAGGATGATATCTTCCCGTGAAGTTTTTGCAGGCGTTTTTAACGAAATCACGAATAGCGATATGTTCAATTGTTTAAACATTTACACTTATCTGATTTGGAATAGTTATTATCTACGAATTACTAAGCGATGTTGATGTGATGCCAGTCAACTGTTTGCAATTTTTTTATATGATGGCGTGGTGAGCAGAGCTTTTCAGCTCTGTTTACCACCACCACAGCTTTTCAAATAGACCGTGTGGTTTCAAACATAGATTCAGAATGCCTCTAAACAGCCTAATGAACGTCACCAACGTCCCCACAGTCCGCAATATTGAATCCGACCTCTGAGATCAATCTGGTCTCGTTGAACATGTTCAAGGTTTTACACAAAAATCGAATGACAAAATTTTACCCTAGGTAACTTATGAGTCACGCTAAATCATAAGTTGCCTCACTGTTTCACTAAAAGTTAACAAAAACTTGGTGTTCAAAGCAGCACGTACAAAAATATTCTGTCTTCTGTATTAACAGCAAAACTTTTGCCGAACTATTCATAATCGCAAAATTTGAACGTGCAAAATATTTTGTTAAAATAATGGCTGATACCAAGTTATGACATACCAGAAGACATATGGGCTTATTTTTTAACGGCTCGATTATATTCGGCTATGAGCTATATTTATTTTTTATGGGTTAAATCAGCCGTAAATAGCCGGTTGAATCCAGATTCAGTTATTATTTAACTAGTAATTTTAATGCTTTGATAAAAGTTTCCGGGTATTTTGTTACATGCCAATAGCTATTTACTACAATCATGTTTGCGAACATGATATAAACACTTGACCAATTAAGCAAATACATCAGTCAGTATAAACTAAGAATTATAAAATGTAGAAAAGGCAATCCAGCCAGTACACCGGTTTCGTCATTATTGCAAACTCATCATGTACTGGCCAGAATTTGCCGCGGACATTTCCTAAAAAGGACGAAACCGGTCTATAAGTTTAGGTGCACAGAAATTCATGAATCTCATTATTAGGATTTTAATAGACTAATTCTGTTATCGATTGTATACCCGTTGGGTACGTTGATCCTGATTATTTTAATTCCAAAATGACGTCCTATCCAGAGATGATATACACAGTTATAATTATTGATGAATAGTCTCCTAAGTTGTGCAAATAATTATAATTCTAATTATTATTCCTTTTTTATCTGCTCACTTGATTAGATTATAAAAATCATTCCTGTTTTTACAGGTTTCCGTGTTTCTGTTTAATTATTGATTATTTAAACGCAGCTTTTAAATTACTGCTGGCATTGATTGGCGATAGGATAACATTGAAAGCACTCCAGGTATTAAAGTAATGCACAAAATCCAGAAATTATTTTGGAATATGAATAATAAGTACAAAAAAGCTTACTGGAATAAAATGATAAACAAACTTCAAATGAAAAGAAGTCTCGATTTCTAGACCGCAAACTAAACTTCATTCCAATCACCACCCATACAACCAACATTTGATTGATTGAATGTCGTAAACTTCATTCCAATCACCACCCATACAACCAACATTTGATTGATTGAATGTCGTGAAAGAACCAACAATTTTTTTTAACAATTTTTATTAGAAAAAAAATTGTACAGCTCGTACTCCAGGCAATAAAAATGAACGTGGATCTTTTTGTAGCATGTAAGCCACATTTCTAAAATTCAATTAATTTTACATTAATTGTGGTTTGATCCTCGAGAGTCCGATAGAGAGGTGCCCTAAAGGATCATGGAGCTCCTGGAAAAATGTTCGTAGCTACAATTGTAGCCCTTCTTCTTGTATTAAAACCAGCAAGAATTAAAGTAGTAGTGTGTTTGTTTCATATACACGAAATTAATGTAAATAAATACTTTTAATACGCACACAAATATAACTTCTGTCTTAGAATTATCATCATTAATTTGTAAAGCGTCAAAAAATTGCAATCATGATTATACAGAACTTGTGTAGTAGGCAACCCAATAAAGAAAAATGAATGCGAGACTAAAAGTAGAGATGGAGATGTTACCTAAATTTAATACGATATAGAGTTCGGATTGACCTGCTGGTTGGTTTTCCTTCGAATGATAAATAGAAAGTAATAGAAACACAACACACAGTACGATTAAATGATGCTCTGCACTTTTGTGGGATAAGTTTAGTTAAATTAACAATCAATGAATGCGCGGATGGCGATAACAGTTTTAAAAATCAAGTTTTGGAGATTAATATAAACACAAATCCCATTATTTTTATACTTTGGTCAGTATAAACTACGGATAGTTCAAGTAAACCATAATATAGAGATTATATATATTTATATATATATATATATATATATATATATATATATATATATATATAGACGAGTGTATGGGTTTATGCTTATATTCTTTTGGCGTGCTTATGGATTTGTGTTTGCGCCTATTTGATTATTACCGATCTATCGAAATTTACTAGATTATGCAAATTAAATTGATCGTTTTACACGAATCGATACATACTGGTTGAAATACGTATGCCAAGGGTTATGTTCAGAATAAGATTTGAATTTAAAATCGATAAGAGGAACGAAAAGTTATTTGTAAAAGGTAAGGGACAAAATTAGCAATGAAGTCAAACCGTGAAACTGATAAAGCATACGCAAAGATTAGATTGCTCATTGGTAAATAATAGGAGAAGTTTGAAGCTGCACATTATTGTTTTAATGTTTTTTTTAGTTTGCTGATTATGTTTACATGTTTGTTGTTGAAAAATTGCGATAAAGTAATTTGGTAAGAGAGCATGGAAATATGATTCGATTCAACTGAATAATTGTGAGTCAGACGACGCTATAAAATGGGACGTTGGTCAACAGATTTCTACAAGTTCTCGAAAACGAAATAGAAGATTATACAGAAAATTAAGTTGAATTATTTTTAGTGTCAAAATTATGAAAACTATTACAGTAATAAGGTCCGCAGTTACAATAAGGGACGAATTATATCGATGTTGAGATATTGAAATACACACATTCCCCATTATATGCATACATTCCTGAGTCCTAACTAATAATTTTATAGTGTAGAAAAGGCAATTCATCAAATAGATCGGTTTCGTTCTCATTGGGAACTCATCACGTAATGTGCAAAATTTCCTGCTGACTGAGCTCGAACCTTAGCAGGTACGATTCGTAATCTGTCGATCTAACCACTGAAACACCATTCCACACAGTTAATTATTTCAATGTAAATTTGATCAGATTTCTTAAACGTACATTGTTTAGTTTTTGGCCTGTTTAGCGTTTGCTATTTTTTCATATTTTTGTCTGCGTATCGATTGAAAATATATAGAAACTATTCAGATAAATATTTCTCTAAGCTGCAGAGATAACGTGGTTGTGTGATTTATTTTGAATACCAAAGATATACGCGGCATAGTAGTTAATTATACATTACTATTTGAGTTTAGCCCTATAACAATATAGTGTGTGTACCCTTATTTAAGTAAAATTTACAAGTAAGGACTAAACTGGTCTCTTTGATGATTTTCCTTTTTTTAAATTATACCGTGCTGACAAATGTGTGCACATAATTGAACAGGCGTTTATATCCCGAACGCAACCTTGATTTAATTAATTGTTATCATCGCCCGCGCAACTAAATTTCATTTAATCATGAATGAAATTTCACTAAATTGAAAGAAGCTACAGCCATGAAACTATTTTTTGAAGTAGCATACATTAAGCGGAGTAAACTCACGTGAGAATTAAGTATCCATCATTCATGTACTATTTCGATGGGTAATTGTATTCCTCTTATTTTAACCCTTTCTAAGGAGATATCATTTCGAATTTATCGTACATACTTTTACTCCTTTACTTAAATGAAATGTAGGATTACTCTCTAATTAATTTAATATTATAGAGGAACTTTCTCATCTCGACTCACATGCGTGTTATTAGCGATTAAATTAAAAGAATTAAATCGTCGGAGCTTTGCTCTTCTTTCCAGTCATTATGATATTTAATATGACATTTCTGTGGTTCTCGTTATTATGGATTTAACTGTCAACACAAATTTCACTTTGTGTAATCTATTCCAAACTTTATTTTATGCCCATTCTAATAAAACTTCTATTTAATAAGTTTTTCTTTATTATTATTAATTTACTTATTAATTTTATTATACATAACTATACTCACTTTAAATGAGTTTTGTTAATTGTAATATCACTAAATAAATATCTTATCTTCTATGATAATGGCGATATTCCATGTGATCCCTGTTTTGGCTAATAGGGAATTTTCCTTCCATTTTATAAATATGATTGACGTATTTCAAAACACATTTCTAAATCCCATTTAAAGTCTACATCACTTTTATTTTAAATATTTCATTTAAACTCATGACTAGTAAACCTCGTTATAGGTACTTAGATTTAATAATATAGATGTGCATTGCGTATATGTGTGTGTTTTTATAAATTCAAATTATTTAATTGAATATTATTACAAAATATTTGTCAAAACCATTAAAGTGAAGCTAAACTGACTGAATATGAATTAATCCCATCTGTGAAATCCCACAGAGCAAAAGAAGATCGAAGTATATATTATTACCGGATTACCATACGTAATGGGAAAAATTTAACCTTAAAGCATCTCAGGAGTGTCTGCAATCCAATGTTTTCGAATGTAATCCTAAGTACGTTGGCGAAATTATGCGCCCAGTTGAGCTAATTACAGGGGAAAACACAAATGCATGTATCAAAATATAATTGTATTTGAACTTGCAGCTAATTCAGTTGGGAACTCGACATACAACAAACTGGGATACTTGTACGCACATAACATTATTTAGGAGCAACATAATGGTAAAGGAATTCATTACAATTTTGGAAAAAATGACATTATGAATGAAACGCCAAAGGAAAAGTGGTTAAGTTCTATTTTGAACACAGCACTAACTAATGGTTAAACGAATCGTCTGCACAAATTAGAGTAGTAAAAAAACTCAAGAAAATATTAGGTTAATTTATTTAAATTAAGTCTTTTATTTGCTTTAAATCAAGTTTGCGAGCTTGAAGTAAACACCAACCCCATTGTATTTAACCAGTCTACGAACAACATAACAAAACTACCGCCAGCTGCAACGCACTGACGCGTTTCGACCTTCCATGATCATCATCAGAGTACGACGGCAAACTGACTATCGAGGATCAAACCGCATTGAATATATATGGAAATCAAATTTAGATATGCGGCTCTCACCTCTAGCAGTCTTGCATATATTGAACTTGACTGGAAATGTCGGCTGCACAATTTCTATGCAGTCACGAACATTAACTGTTTGCAGCTTTCGCCACATATACATATATAGGCAATACAATTTAAACAATAATTGGTTGCGCGGGTGGTGGTAACAATTCTTTAAATCAAGTTTGCGTGCTTGAAGTAAACACCAATCCCATTGTATTGAACCAGTCATCCAACAACATAACAAAACTACCGCCAGCTGCAACGCACTGACGCGTTTCGACCTTCCATGATCATCATCAGAGTACGACGGCAAACTGAATATCGAGGATCAAACCGTATTGAATATATATGGAAATCAAATTTAGATATGCGGCTCTCACATCTAGCAGCCTCGCATACATTGAACTTGACTGGAAATGTCGGCTACACAATTTCTATGCAGTCACGAACATTAACTGTTTCCAGCTTTCGCCACATATACATATAAAGGCAATACAATTTAACAATAATTGATTGCGTGGGTGGTGGTAACAATTGTTTAAATCAAGTTTGCGAGCTTGAAGTAAACACCAATCCCATTGTATTTAACCAGTCATCGAACAACATAACAAAACGACCGCCAGCTGCAACGCACTGACGCGTTTCGACCTTCCATGATCATCATCAGAGTACGACGGCAAACTGACTATCGAGGATCAAACCGCATTGTATATATATAAAATCAAATTTAGATATGCGGCTCTCACCTCTAGCAGTCTCGCATACATTGAACTTGACTGGAAATGTCGGCTGCACAATTTCTATGCAGTCACGAACACTAACTGTTTGCAGCTTTCGCCACATATACATATATAGACAATACAATTTAACAATAATTGATTGCGCGGGTGGTGGTAACAATGTTTTAAATCAAGTTTGCTAGCTTGAAGTAAACACCAACCCCATTGTATTTAACCAGTCTACGAACAACATAACAAAACTACCGCCAGCCGCAACGTACTGATGCGTTTCGACCTTCCATAATCATCATCAGAGTACGACGGTAAACTGACTATCGAGGATCAAACTGCATTGAATATATATGGAAATCAAATTTATATATGCGGCTCTCACCTCTAGCAGTCTTGCATAAATTGAACTTGACTGGAAATGTCGGCTGCACAATTTCTATGCAGTCACGAACATTAACTGTTTGCAGCTTTCACCACATATACATATATAGGCAATACAATTTAACAATAATTGATTGCGCCGGTGGTGGTAACAATTCCTTAAATCAAGTTTGCGTGCTTGAAGTAAACACCAATCCCATTGTATTTAACCAGTCATCGAACAACATAACAAAACTACCGCCAGCTGCAACGCACTGGCGCGTTTCGACCTTCCATGATCATCATCAGAGTACGACGGCAAACTGACTATCGAGGATCAAACCGCATTGAATATATATGGAAATCAAATTTAGATTTGCGGCTCTCAACTCTAGCAGTCTCGCACACATTGAACTTGACTGAAAATGTCGGCTGCACAATTTCTATGCAGTCACGAACATTAACTGTTTGTAGCTTTCGCCACATATACATATATAGGCAATACAATTTAACAATAATTGTTTGCGCGGGTGGTGCTAACAATTCTTTAAATCAAGTTTGCGAGCTTGAAGTAAACACCAATCTCATTGTATTTAACCAGTCGTCGAACAACATAACAAACCTACCGCCAGCCGCAACGCACTGACGCGTTTCGACCTTCCATGATCATCATCAGAGTACGACGGCAAACTGACTAGCGAGGATCAAACCACATTCATTATATATGGAAATCAAATTTAGATATGCGGCTCTCACCTCTAGCAGTGTTGTATACATTGAACTTGACTGGAAATGTCGGCTGCACAATTTCTATGCAGTCACGAACATTAATTGTTTCCAGCTTTCGCCACATATACATATAAAGACAATACAATTAAACAATAATTGATTGCGCGGGTGGTGGTAACAATTATTCAAATCAAGTTTGCGAGCTTGAAGTAAACACCAACCCCATTGTATTTAACCAGTCTACGAACAACATAACAAAACTACCGCCAGCTGCAACGCACTGACGCGTTTCGACCTTCCATGGTCATCATCAGAGTACGACGGCAAACTAACTATCGAGGATCAAACCGCATTGAATATATATGCAAATCAAATCTTTTATTTGGCATTCGAATTCTTCTAATTGGCAATAAATTTTTAAATTATGTATAGTACTCTATTTCAAAAATTTTTCATTGATCTCCCGTTATATATCACGTTACGGTTCTAATTAAGTTTTAAACTTAGTGAATTTGTTTATAAATTATTACCTCACCTTACAATATTCCATTGATTTTACCTTCTCATTGATTTTACTTCTTGTTCGACTTAAATTTGTAGCATAATTAAACTTTGATTATTTTACCAAGTTTATAATAATCAACAGATCCATGATTTCACTACTTATGTACTTTTATTACATCGCCTCATTCCTAACCAATGACGTCACCAATTATTACGCCATTTCACATTGCAAGAAAAAATTATTAATTCAAACGCATGAAAACTGGGAATTTACAATCAAAGGAGACTTATTTAGATTGATGTACAGATACGTGTGATAATATTTGATTGGATAAATTGTTGTTTCCAACACACAAACACATATTTAGTGAAATGTCGGTTTCTATTAAGAGATTAACCTGCCGTAAGAATACATGACGTTATAATTATGAAATTTGTAACTCTATTACATTATCTTTATTTAGTGCGATAATGTGTGGAAAAATGAAGGTACTCGGAAATAAATACCGAAATTAATAAATAAATAAAACATGTTCGCCAGAACTGAAATTAACTAGTTCACCTAACACGGCTCGGGTGCTAGTGCAACACAATGTCACACATAAATTTAAGCGTTATGATTAATTTATTTTACTTATTAAAACAAGAGGTACACGCTTGAAGCGGAGAACTGTCATGGTTCTCGAAATATGCAAGATATAACCTATAGTGGAATCAGTCTCAAGCAAAAGTAGGTTGATTGCTAAAAACATAAATGGTTCCGCCTTCCGTTTACAAACTTTCGAACCAAACTCAGTTTATGACAAATCTTGTGGTATCTCAGACAAATCCACAGTTTGGCCCTTTTCACTTGCCAATGACAAGGATACTCTACATTTTGCATTCGCAGAAACTTGCTTTTAAAGAGTCTAATCAAATGTGCTTTTACTTCAATTTTGATTTTTACGTGACATTGCGTCCCAGTATTTATCCCAACTTAAATATATATATATATACTATTGTGGCCACCACTGTAGTCTAATGATATTCTTTAGATGAAATATTTCTTAAAGGTTAAATAGCTCAATAAAATGGTAGGAAACTCCGACATGGATTGTCTCAACTTTATTTCATGTTTGAACATATTAACTTAACATGTAAACAGGTTTACATGATTCGTTTTGGTTTGTAAAATTAACCAAAAACTGGGAATAATTAAAATTAAATTTTAGTTTGAAAATAGGTCCCAGATTTTACTCTCGGATATTTCTACACATTCTAAATGCGTTTTTAACGTTTCTCGTTATTTTATTATTATCACTTCATGTATCATTTTTATCGATTTGTTTACCGAGACTGCTTTCACAATCATAGAATGCTCCAGTTCCAAGGTCTCAAAATATATAATCAAACTCAGTTAAATGGGCTGCTTTTAATCACCTATTACGGTTTTGTTAATTTTTGAATTTTCAACTTAATGATTCAATCGAAAATATTTTTCCATCAATATATTAAACACATTTTATGCTGAAAACATATAAGACATAATATAAATTTGAAATCAAGCAGTCACAGATTTCACGGTTGTTGGTAGTATGACATATGATCATCTTTGCGATTTTGAGATTTAATTTAATCCTATTTCATTTCACTAGTCACTCCATGGTCATTATCAGTGCACCGTGACAATCTGACTAATGAATTTTAAATCTCAGTGCACCAATAAGAAATAAAAATGCAACACGTCGCCCTCGAAACCTTGATTAAAGAAACTGCTATCATCGCCCGCGCAACCAATATTAATTTTATTATATAAATGTCAATTTCAATACCAAATCACCAAATAGCGTTGTATATGTTCTAAAATGACAGATTTGGGACAGTTAGCTGGGATAGTGGGATCGAAATGGATACCGTAGAAGCTCAACTTGAAGGAAAAATTCACCGAGAAACATTGTTTAGTTTATAACTGTAAATTTTGTGTAGTGAGCTGCAGGGTTGTACTTTTGTTCGAGTACCAGGTTCCGAGTCAAACGTGCCCAGTTTCGAGCCCGGTCCGCGGTAAATTCTGGCCAGTACGTGATGAGTTTACAATAAGAAAGAAACCGATCTACTGGATGAATTGCCCTTTCTACACCATACAATACTTAGTTTATACTCAAAAATTTATATACATAATGAGTAAGGTGTTTATTTAAAAATCGCAACTCGATTAAAGTAAATAATAGTGATATAAATATTTTGTTATATTGACAAATACGGTTTTTAGAAAATTTGTCAACTTATTATGTAGGATGATTTGCGATTACAAAGTTAGAACTATAGCGAAGAAGAACCATTTTTCTCAGAGACCAGACAAGTAAAATATAATTGCGTCATATTTGGAGTTTGGTTAAGTTAACGTTTTAAAATTTTGCATTGTGTAAATCTGTCTGTTTGAAGTGTCTGTGATGGGAAATTCTACGATATAGATTACATAATACCAAAACCATCGCTTATGTAAAATGTCACGAGGACAGATAAAGTATTTATAAATATTGAACCTAGCAAATGTTTCATTATAAACGAGATACACAATAACATTCAGAAACAAGTTTATACGGCCTCATGCGTTTTAAAATTAAGTGCCTAAATATATTTATTTGAAATTGTTGTTAAGTTCGATTTTATGTATTTCATTAACTTATTAATTAAATACATGTAATGTTTCGAAGATTATAAGAACCGGAATATTTGGTCATTTTGCCAGTTTTATTCATTGGAAAAGAAAAAACAATTTGCAGAAATATAGTTTTATTTGACAATATTTCTTTAAGCAACTTCGAAACTAAAGAATACAAGGTGATATTTTAAGTCATATCGATTTTATTTAAAATCAAGCTTAGATCTATTCTGCTTACATCGATCGCTTTCTTAATGGTAAAACACATTCACCTGTGTTCAATTTGTATTTGATTAATAAATCGGTCCTCAAAATTAGAAATTTTGCTTTTTAAGGCGTTGAATACAACTTAAATGCATTGAATGTTTTATAAATTTATAAAACCTTGTAATTTGTATGCCGATTTACGTCACTTTCTGATGAAATTTTGCTTTCATTAATGCAAATCAGTAACGACTAACTATTAAGATTAAACGAACATGGGCTGCGTGGGTGGGATAACAATTAGTATAGTCATGATTGCGATCTTGGTATAAACCATTGACCCATTAAATACATCGAATTCTTAGTTTATACTGACATATATATGTACTTAATGGGTCAGGTGTTTATATCAAGATCACGACCTTCATTATAGTAACTAGTATGATGCTATAAAGTTCTTGAAAACTTCCCTATTTCTACCGCCATTAGAAAGTTAGAATAAAGAATGATGTAAATCGTTCTTTTTTAAAGTCGTAATTTTTTTCATTTCACGAAATGTAGCGCGGTATTTTGCACAGGTGGCGAAATCATAAGTCGTATATTAAATTAAAAATTATAATTCCTTTAAGGCTTTTTCACGTTTACTATTGCTAAAAACATGCTCATATGATAAACATGGTGCTTTGGGATCTTAAAAATGCTACTACCTTCAAAAGTTTATTTTTTTAACATAAAAGCTCTCATTGCGTAATTTATTGCATAATTGTGTAACTTTCAACATTTTAAATTATTTTTCTCTTCATCAAACCCATTATTTTATTTTACAATCTTTTGATAACAGGGTATTAAAAAGGAATTTTTTTGCCTTTCACGTCATGCCTTGATTGATTATATTTCGATTTCATGTTCTTTGTCCGAAATGTAATATTCCACTATCTCATCAGGCTTATTCTACTATGTTCCTTAGATTTTTATAAATGTCGTAGCCATACAGATCGCGAGTTCTTTATAATCCTTGTTTTACGATATACTGATTTTAATTTCATCTTGTTTCAGATAGTTTTGTAACCGTGTAATCTGTTCACTTCATGAAATTTATTTTCATTCATGAAACGATGTCTACTCTCTTTTGAGCTAATCTTCGTTATTTCCTAGTAATATATATGCCAAGCTAATTTTTATGATCACTATTCATATGAACTAAATTCGTATTACGTCATTACGCAAAGAATATCTACAATGAAGGTTATAACATGTCTCATACCTACCGCGTGTGCGATATGCAGATGATTGGATATATTTTAGACATTCAGGCTAATAAAGGAGCAACAAATGTACTTATGTTTTTGTAGATATTTATTTATTCTCCAAACAGTTTTCTAACACCCATTGAAGTATTTCACATTGACTGAGATAAATTGGCATTAGTAAAATTAAATAAACAATAAAATAAATTAATAGAAGTATCTGCATTCTGATGAGATGCCATTTTGTGGTGGCGATTTTGGTGTTCGGTGAAGATATCACGCTCGAATGGGACGAAGTTAGCCGGCATGTCTGATCCAAATATGCTTCAGAATACGAAAAATAATTTTGTAAGTGTTAAAAATCTATATGAACGTTCAATTTCATATCGGGAATAGTTTGACTATCAAACAAATAATAAAATTTAATGTATAAATTTTTATGAGTTAGATCGGACACTATGGTGGTAGATGGCAAAAGTTGAAGTAGACAATATTTATTTTTCTGATTACAGTCGACGTTCTGCTAATATCTGTGCTTGGTTGTTTAAAAATTTGGACTCACTATATGAAAAAGCCAAACACCGTTGAATGGCATAATATTCTTTAGTAAGCGTCATTCCGTATTGGCATATTTTTTTCAGTTGTCAATTCTGGCGTTATTCTATTAATGCGCAAAGTTAAACAAAAAAGTAAAATGTCTATCGGTTGTGTCTAAGCCATGCCGATCTTAGCATCGATGCAATCATGAGTTGTTCACTGAGAGAAAAACGTTGCGTCGGTGCTTCCATTTTGAATGCGTCCATATGCACCGGATAGCTAATTTATTCGATATATATCTGCGAATTGAGCAGCAATTTTGCTACAATTTTATTCCATTCTTGATTGACTTACTTCTGTATTACCTTCTGCACATTTAAGCAAGGATTAAGCTAATAATGTAAACAGTTTAGAAGTTCATGAGCGTCAGTTTAAATTTGTCATTCTAAAATAATTTAAAGTTTTAATACTGAAAATATCGCCTTTTAATAATACCTGTTCGTATATTAGTGAGTTTGGTCTAAAGACTGAATCTTCTTTGATAAATTTTGAAGGATATGTCAATTCATCTACGTTTCAAGTTCGAATTCGATCTGCCAGTTTACATATGCTTTGGGTTCATAAAGAATTTGTATGCAATAACTTGTGTGCACGTACCAGTGAGTCTGTCTTATTAATTCTCATCAAGTTCTCTGTGTCGCACCAATCTCACCTGTTGGCATAAGTCACTCAGCTTAATTTTTATTTGAACAATATAGTGATGTCATGATTACCGTGAAATATGTTAACTGATCTCGATCGAGATCAGGGTGCATGGATTTCCTGGAATAACAGGAGTTTAGAAAGATTTGTAAATCTCATTTTTTGAAATTTAGCATATCCTGGCACCATGCATTGACTCGGAAAACATAGACTTGATATCATGTACCAAATAAGAAACAATAGTTTTGTTATCAGGTACCGACTCCTTTACAGACTCGTTATATATAGTGAGTTGGCTTTGAATTCGTATTTTCGACGCCTTTGTATAAATTTAGCTCTACTACTGCAATTTCCCACATTCGTAAAGTAGATTTTATCGTCAGGTGTTTAAATTAAGATTACAACCTTTATTAAATGTAACTGTTATATCCGCCCGCGTAAACAATTTTCGTCTAATTATATAAATGTTCACTTCAATACCACGTTTCCTTGTAACATGGTATCTGTTTTAACCTGACAGATTGGGGATGGTTATTTGGAACTTGATGGTTAAAGAGATGCTATATAAGCTCCAAATAAATGAAGGCCTAACCATGAAACATTAGTAAGTATACAACTGAAGACTGAGTGTATTGTGCGGCAAGGTAGATCAGTGACCAGAGCACCAGATTCTGAAGCAGACGTGCCCAGGTTCGAGCCCTGTCCGCGGTAAACTCTGGACAGTATGTGATAAAGTCCGAATAAAGACGAAACCGGTCTATTGAATGAATTTCCTGTTCCACAATGTGCAATACTTAGTTTATACTGACAAATGTATGTACATAGTAGATCATGTGTTTATATCAAGAACAAAACCTTGATTAAAAGTAATTGTTAGAACCACCCTGGCATCCAACTTTCGTTTAAGCTTTTCATATCTTCTCTTTAAGTGGTTGGAGTGAAATTTTACACGTACATGATTGTTTACTTTCTCATTTATATCACTTACCTTGGCATGAATTTTGAAGTTTGCATCTGATTTATTGCGCTCCCAACACTTAAATATAAGGACGACCTCAATTGAGTCATGCCAAATGGTGAATTTAAAATGGGTAGTCTAACGCATTTAAATGTTAAATGAATATCGGTACTCTCTAGTTTCACTTGGATAAATGTTCATTGCAGTAATGGTAAAACACACACGTGACACAAACACCTATCTATTGATAAGTTAGTCAGTGGTATAAGTTATATGGCCAGAGAACATATCACTCTTCTTTCATTAGTTTGTTTTTTAAACTTTGTGATGAACTGTCGACAGAAGAAGGATGTTTCCAGCTGCATCCGAAATATATCCAAACAATGAAATAACTTGTACACAGCTGGTGCATGACTCAACACACACCAGGAAATTTTGAAAAATCCACTTTCGCAATTTTTATTCTTTTAAGCTAATGTTAGTTATTTAGCAAACATTTTGCAACTGAAATTTCCAGTGAAGTACAATGTATACGTAATTGCTACAAATAAAAGCCGCGTATCTATATTTGCTTCCCTGATATGTGTATCACGGATTGTCTCCAGCTAGTCAGTTTAACGCTTTGATCCGGTGATGACCATGGAAGTTAGAAGCGCCTCATTACCTGTTATACGTTGTGCTTCTGGTTTGATAAAATAGGTTTAGTGTTCATATGAAGCTCGGAAAATCGATTTAATAAGCAGGAACCAACACCCACGCACGCAATGATTTTCTAATTGTATAACTTGAATACACATATGGCGAAATTTAAAAAAATTGAAGCTCGTGACTGCATAGAAATTGTACAACAGACATATCCTGTCAAGTGCACTGTATGCGAGCGTAGCATATCTATTTTATTCTTTTCTTGTATATGCGTTGCGCCTTGATTCTCTTCGGTCGGTTTACTGACGTGTACTGATGATGACTACGGCAGGTTAAAAATACGGTCTATTTACACTTTTGTATGACGAGTTAGATACGGTCACATTAGTGTATATTTGTAGCTCTGAAATTTGAATTTAATGAATCATTTGAAAGTAATTAATTTTCCCCACAGAAGACATAATTCCATCATTACAAAATGCCATAGTAATTCAACTTTTGTGTGTGTATGTGTTCGTGTCTTTTAATTTTGATGGACGTAAGCCTCTGAAGGAATATTCTATATTTGCGTACTTGCTTTTCCATTTGACAAACAAATTATCAATATATATATTTTTAAGTATATATATATATATATATATATATATATATATAGCATATATATATAGTTTCTCGTATCTCTCTATTGATTTTCTAAATATAGTAGTATGAATCTAGTCACAATAGTCAATAAAAGACGTCATATTGTCATTATTAATCTCTTGTGATATGATGTACATTTATAAGTAGAATAAGTACATTTTATTAACGTATTTCACAAATAAATTTCACATTTTTTAATAATTTGACCTGCCTTTAAATCTTTCGGATTAAATGTGTTAAACCATTATGGATTCCACAAATGGTGATAGCAATTTTTCTATAGTATGCGGCAGAGTAGCTCAGTCAAATAAAACAAAGAAGAAAATGTACCCACTCTAGACTATCACGTATATTCCATAAATCAAGCCTGAGAACCAAGACATTGAGTTTCTGCTTTAAAAGTTATAGGTAACTTACTTTTAATATTTTTAGTAATCCATATATAAATATATATCATCAAAAATTTGTGCCAAAAATTGGCATTTTTGAGGTGTATGTTAGAATTGCACTTTAAATTTGAACACTTTTTTTAGGAAAATTGTTCACAATCCCTCCGAAGCGTGTTTTGATCTACTGACCGCGTTTATAAAGTCAGCTAACTATAACTTGAATAAATGCCGCTATATATTTAGAATAAATATTCGTTTACAAATTAAATTATTAATTCAAATAACTTGGATTACATTTATATAATTAAAAGGAAAATGGTTGTGCGGCGGTCATAATAATTACTTTTAGTCTAGTTGGCGATCGTGATAAAAATACCTGACATATTTTGTACATAAATGTTTGGTATAAAATAAGTATTGCATAGTGTAAAAAATACAATTCATCCAGTAGTTCGGTTTCGTTCATACTGGGAACTCATCACGTACAGTCCAGAATTAGCCGCGGACAGGACTGGAGCCATGTCACATCTGCTATGGAATCTCGTGCCCTGAATATTGAACC